>JRUC01000272.1:0-27070 GCA_000806385.1 Leptographium procerum
CTTTCATTCTCCCCCCAAGCCATTCTTCTCTCTGTAAGGACCGGAGCTGTCAAGTATATTCCGATAACTGCATCGCCTGCAGCCTCAGACTCCCACCGACGATCACAACAACTACACAGGAAGGACGGTACGGAGAGCAACCGGTACAAACACCAACGGCCAACATACCTAGATTAGACGATCCCCGTCAGCACCCAACTCCTGGCAATCATCGAGTCCCCGCCTCACGACCTCCTTATTTATTCCTTTCTTCTTCTCTACTGAGAACGGCTTTTCTCCTGCCTGCACATTCTCTTCACTTGGCGTTTATCTCGACTGTCTTCCAGCCTCGTTACATTCGCTGTCGTATCTTAAGAGAACGAGGTCAAGCCGCATTGCGACATTTCCGCCGGGCCTCTCCTTGCTAGTCTAAACCAAGCTAGCTAGCTACCAGTGCTACTGGGTGCTATCTTTGATCTCTGGTTTCTCGACTTCCACCGCCGGCTGTCCCCTCATCTGCTCGAACCGCCTCTTCTACGTAGCCCCACAGGCTCCCTTTCCCTTACCTTTTACTCTTCTCCCCCTTTTGCATTCTTGTCTTTCCGCCTTCTTATCTCTTCATCCTCCTTTCTCTTCTACGCCCAACCGGACGTCAAGGCCACAAAACTAGCAACCTCTACGCTTTCGATCCCACGAACGACGGTGGTCGCGCGGCGACTCCCCCCCCTTCAACCCAATGGCGAGCAAAATGGTGCTGTACAAGCTGGTGGTGCTTGGTGACGGAGGTGTGGGGAAAACAGCTCTTACGATCCAATTGTGCTTGCAACACTTCGTTGAGACGGTATGTTTTGCTCTAGAGACGTCTTTCATTTGGTCCATCGAGTTTCCTCCAGCTCGCCCCCGTCCTTTGGCTCTCTCTACAGCGGCACGAGCAACTCTGCCTTTTCGGCACCCATTCGCCAATTTTGCACTGCTCCTTCATCTCTGATCACACCACCCCTGATTCCTACCTACAGCCTCGCTCTGCTTGACCCCATGTTGTTGAGCCTGCGCCCCTGCCTTTACTCTGCTTTGAAGCCTACTTTTGACATTTGCTACCGCTCGTTCCCAAGCCCTCGTTCCACCAGCTCTACCCCGCCATTCATACATGAACACCATTCTCAATGTGAACGCAAACTCTAACTTTGAAACAGTACGATCCAACCATCGAGGACTCTTATCGCAAACAGGTCGTCATAGATGGCCAGGCATGCATGCTAGAAGTGCTTGACACGGCAGGCCAGGAGGAATACACAGCCTTGCGTGACCAATGGATCCGGGATGGGGAGGGCTTTGTCCTTGTCTACAGCATCTCATCAAGATCGTCTTTCTCCCGCATCAAACGGTTCCACCACCAGATTCAACGAGTGAAGGAGTCCACGGCCTCGTCGCCATCGTTTCCCGGCTCGCCGCTGTCCGCCGTAAACCCCCAGGCTCCCGTGCCTGTCATGCTGGTCGGCAACAAGAGCGATCGTGTGACTGAACGCGAAGTTTCGACCCAGGAAGGCCATGCTCTCGCTCGCGAGCTTGGCTGCGAGTTTGTTGAGGCGTCGGCCAAGAACTGCATCAATGTAGAAAAGGCTTTTTACGACGTCGTGCGCATTTTGCGCCGCCAGCGCCAGCAGGCCGCACGCCCACCACCCCCTACCGGAAGCAGCCGCCGACCCCAAGGCAACGAGAGCAGCTCTCGGCGAACCGATTCGGAGCGGTACCGAAGAAACAAGAGCGGCAATCGATGCGTCATCTTATAGATGTATCTCACACACTACTGAACGCCGCTCCCGCCTTTAAAATGGAGATGTGCTATGCCAGGCATGCCACCATCCTCTTGCCGCCATCCGCCTTTCCTCGCTTGCCTTCCCTCTCGATTTCTCTCTTCCGGGAGACGCCTCACCAATCGCGGATTGAGATCAATGGTCGACATTCTGGCCATAGCTTCCTTGCACCCTGAGTTCAAAGCGAACGTTCCCCACCGAAGCATTTCAAATGCACACAAAAAACGCACACGATACATTATACGAGAATTTCTCGTCACGATTTGACGACCGCGCACGCCAGGCAATAAACGGACAATATCCCATTTAGAGGGTTTTTTATTCAAAAGGAGGAACAATGCTGTCATCAATTGTCTGGCCAGCTTTTCACAATACTCGTCTGGATTCTTTGGATTTTTAACTTTTACCATTCCTTATCTACACCTTTTGTCTCCTACATACTGCCTTTCTTCGTGGATGGCCGCACCCTCCTTTTTATTCTTTATCCTAGAGCCATTCCAAAAGCCTCCCTACTGGAGAAAGCACATTTGGGAAGACACACATACGCACTCATTGTTTCAATAGAGCACGGTGAGCTCTTCATCCTGGCGCATGGCGTATGTAAAACAAAAAAAGACGACGAAAAATGGGGGAGACGACCCAGACATGAACACCACAAAGCCGCACAATTGTTGAACCATCAAGGCTACGCTTCTTATAGAAAGTCTCGGGGCTCCGTGCGCATTTTTCGCAGGAAGACAGGAGGAGGCGGCAGGGCCAGTTGGAGTTTTGGAGTCTGGTCGATACACTAACTTTTCTTCTCCTATGGATGTATCTGCAAAACATAGTTATATTGCTGTCGTCCGTAAGAAATGCTGCATAACTTTCCTGCTTCCATTTTGTCTTCTGCCTTCGTTGCTAGCGTGCTAAGCTTTTCTTCTAGCTGGCGATAGGCTTTGAACCAGATCCCATGCTGATATACCGTCCGTTTTTGTCTCCGTCTCTTAACATGTTAACATCACCGTGGATGGCTATGTAGTGTTTCTGCGTGGACATCTATTTAGGAGCCGTATTGCGATCACGTGCCGATCTGCATGGCAGGATTGGAAAAGCATTCCTGCTATGAAAATACCATCAAACCGGAAGAGGTGGCTGAGCAGCGACGAGGGACGGACAAGGCCAAAAAGCGTATTTTCCCATTCTAGTGCAAAAACCGCTTTTTCGTACATCAAGCTTTGTAATAATAATACATGCTCGTTCTAAGAAAAGGCTCACAAGGCGGCACATAAGAGAGCCACCAATAAGACACTGTTGAAAGGAGCTAAAGTGGACCTGTTGCCAATTTGGGCTTGCGGCCCCTGTCTATACTAAAGAGCGATCCCCCCCCTAAAGCTCAGTAGCAAAACGCGCCTGGCTTAACCAGATCGCGAACGACCATTAATGGCCACTTTTACTTTGGCAAACAGCATGGAGCAATAACCTCGTTTTTGCTTCCCGTTTGTTTATTCGTATCAGTTATTTCGGCGGTCTTGCTGTCTTCACTCTCTATTCTGCATTTGGCACCTCCCCCTGTAACACTACACCGATTCCTTAATATCTTGCATTCCTTCCTCTATTCACTCGGTTTTTTTTTGCTCGGGATGGACGCACCCTGATCTTGTCATTCCTTCGGGTTTTATAAAACGAAGAAACAACGGCTGCGTACCAACTGCCGACAGCAACAAGCCTGCAATTCGAAGACAAAACCAGCTAGAACAAGCGTACGGTGGCACTAAGTAAGCATCAAGGCCATCCATACTTGGCCATGGCAGGCTTCCTGCGCTTCCGCTTTCTGGCGATTGCCATGGTGTTCCACCTAGTCTATATATTTTCTATATTCGATATCTATTTCGTCAGCCCCGTCGTCTCTGGCATGCGACTCTTCCAGCCTGAGAGACCTTCCGGCGTCAAGGCTCCAGCTGAGCGTGTCGTTCTATTTGTTGGTAGGCCTCTCCGCAATCTAGTCTTGCTTCGCTTGACCTTGTTGCTCACCGTTGTGTCCAAGGCGACGGCTTGCGCGCCGACAAGGCGCTCCAGTCGCATCCCGAACCATATCCCGAAACAGACGACGACCTGATCCCACGGCCGCTTGCACCCTTCTTGCGATCCAGAATCCTCGAGCATGGAACTTTTGGAGTGTCACACACGCGGGTGCCCACCGAGTCGCGACCGGGCCACGTTGCCCTCATTGCTGGTCTATACGAAGATGTCTCGGCAGTCACCACTGGCTGGAAGCTCAACCCAGTGCATTTTGACAGTGTCTTCAATCGCAGCCGCCACACATGGAGCTGGGGAAGCCCGGATATCTTGCCCATGTTTGAGCTGGGCGCTGTCCCTGGCCGGGTGGATGCCTTTTCATATGCAGCTGAGGACGAGGACTTCTCGCAGGACGCCACGCACCTTGATTACTGGGTTTTCGACCACGTCAAGGAGCTGTTTGTTGAGGCACGCACTAACAAGTCTCTGGCTGCCAGTCTGCGCCAGGACAAAATTGTCTTCTTCCTGCACCTGCTAGGCCTCGACACTACGGGCCACTCATACCGTCCGTATTCTAGGGAGTACCTGAACAACATCAAGGTGGTCGACAAGGGTGTCCAAGAGATCAGCGAGCTCATCGACGGCTTCTATGGCGACGGCCGAACTGCCTTTGTGTTTACGGCCGATCACGGAATGAGTGACTGGGGCAGTCACGGTGATGGCCATCCGAACAACACACGCACGCCGCTGATTGCCTGGGGCTCGGGTGTTGCCAAGCCTCGGCTGTATCCGGCGGATGTGGAGGCGGGAGACGAGCCAGACAGCGGCGCCGGTGTGGCGCCAGGCCATGATGAGTACTCGTTGGACTGGAACCTCAACAACGTGCGCCGCAACGACGTGGAACAGGCCGATGTGGCTGCGTTGATGGCATACCTTGCTGGCCTCGAGTTCCCGGCTAACTCGGTCGGCGAGCTTCCTCTCAATTACGTGGATGCCAGCCTTGAAGAGAAGGCTAGAGCCGCGCTGCTCAATGTGCGAGGTGTCTTGGAAATGTACCGTGTCAAGGAGGAGAAGAAAAGTGCCTCGCAGTTACGTTTTCGGCCCTTCCAGCCTCTAAGTGATGCCGGTGGCAGCTCCGAAGGGCTAGCGGCTGAAAGCCGCGTTGCAGATATTGACCGTCTCATTGACAGCGGCCGCTATGAGGAAGCTATCGAAGAGGCTGCGGCGCTGTTCAAGATTGCATTGTCTGGGCTGCGGTATCTGCAGACGTACGATTGGCTCTTCTTGCGGGCGCTCATCACTGCTGGTTACTTGGGCTGGATTGCCTTTGCATTGACCACTGTTGTTGACTTGCACGTACTGGATGTCAAGACGCGGCCACAGATATCGCGAAACCTGGCTGGCGTCATCGTTTTCTCGTCAGCTCTCCTTGCCATGTACGCGTCCTTTGCTGCTTCGAGGTCACCGTTGTCGTATTATGCCTATGCATTCTTTCCTGTCTTCTTTTGGGAGGAAGTATATGCTCGGCGAGCCAGCCTTGTGGCAGGCCGTAAGCAGCTGTTCGGGCACTTCAGCAACGGTACCAACTTCGTCTCGCTGGCCATCAATGCCACACTGTACATTGCAGTTATCGAGTCTTTGGTAGGCAGGATGCGCTAACCTCCCGATCTGTCCATTGTTGCGCTGACACTTGTACAGGCTCTAGGATACATATACCGCGACATCTTCACAGTCCTTTTTGTGATTGGTGCTTTTTGGCCTGCCGTGTACGGAATCTCGTTCCTGCGCCAGCACTTTGCTCTCGCAAGCCTGTGGTTCTCGTCGTGCCTAGCCATGAGCACGTTCACACTTCTTCCTGCTATGAAGGTGGAAAATGTCGAGCTTATGTGAGTCTCCGCAGGCCTGGTAGAACTGTTCCTCGTGAAGTCCCCAATGCTGACTACTAGTCCCCAGCCTGCTCGGCGGCTCTCTTATGGCGGCTGTTGGCATATCGTATCTCATATTCGAGGACGCAATTTTGGCCGACTTTTCTGTGGTGACGGAGGCAAAGTCGGCCGCGGCGGCTGCTGCGAAGAGCCCGGTCGTGCGGGCTCTGCTGGGTGGCCAGGTTGGCTTTATCATCTTATCGATGTGGGTAACCCGGTCGAGCGCCCTCTCTCTGCAGGCCAAGATGGGCCTGCCCCGTGGCAACCAGGTTGTCGGGTGGCTTGTTCTGGTTATGTCCTTGGTCGTTATGCCTCTGGCACACAGCGCTGAGCCGAACCGCAACTACCTGCACCGACTGATGGTGATATTCTTGACATTTGCACCTACATTTGTCATCCTGACCATATCTTACGAGGGTCTGTTTTACTTGGCGTTCAGCGCAGTGCTGGTCGCGTGGGTCCGTATGGAGCACGCAGTCCACGTCTTCTCTACACTGTCGTCGCCGGCAGCGGCAGCGACCGCAAACGGGTCAGGCAAGTTGCCGGCGTCCAAGCTTACAGCAAAGCCTACAACAGCAACCTACCGGCCGCTCACACTTGCAGATACCCGGGTGGCCCTATTCTTCTTTGTGCTGCTCCAGGCCGCCTTTTTTAGCACGGGCAATGTGGCCTCCATCTCGTCTTTCAGCCTCGACAGCGTTTACCGGCTGATACCTGTGTTTGATCCTTTCTCGCAGGGGGCACTGTTGGTGATGAAGCTCTTGATTCCCTTTGCGCTCATCTCGGCCAATCTCGGCATTCTCAACAAACAGCTTGGCGTGGCACCATCGGCCTTGTTTATGGCGGTCATGGCCATCAGTGACATCCTGACCCTCTACTTTTTCTGGGTTGTCAAGGATGAAGGGTCGTGGCTAGAGATCGGCTCCACCATTACTCATTTTGCTGTTGCCAGCCTGCTCTGCGTCTTTGTGGCCGGATTGGAGGGTGTCAGCGCCCTGTTTATTGCAGGAGTAGAAGTAGATGACACGAGGGTGCTAAAGCCGGCAGACGCAACGGCAAAATCCACACCCCTATGGCCGCAGGCGGATAGTGCGGGGCGTTTAACTAACGGCAAACCGCACCGGTCGAAAATGACCAAAAAAGAATGATGTGTATGGCATGGGGACTGGGGACTGGGGACTGGGGACTGAGGGAAGGCGAGGACCGCTTTGGTCCCTGTTGAGGTTGACTTTGGCTGTGATATGCTTTCTAGAAAAAACTACAGGTTTATTCTTTTATGGCGTATCTGTACATAAAAAAAAGCTTGGGAAGCAGGACAAGTCCGCGACAGGTCCACGAAAATATTGAGTAATGATACAGACGTACAAACTGCGGTGATTAGATGCTTCTTCGGCTGCTGATGTGCTGCTCACGGTCTATTACCATGTCTACGAGTATTATTTGAGTGACGACATATGTAGCGTTGGTAAGATATCTAACCAGGCTGCCTTCTTGCGGATGAGGACGAGATAAAGTGGAGAGAGTTGGTTGAAATAGTTTCGGCTGTGCCTATTGTATCTTAACAAGGCGTTTTCAGTGATACTTGGGGTCTCCGCCTACCGACATAAATTTCAGTACAAAGTATACGTTGCTCTTCCGCTTGGCGAGCACACCTCTGTTCTCGAACAGGAAACATGTGAAAACGCTTAAACTTGTCAAAAGACTGGTAAGATACTCCGTATAGAGTCAGTAATCAACGATGATATAGCATAATCGAAAGATAGATGTTCTGCACGTTTAATGCTCGCTGCCTTGCGCTAGATTTTGGGGTTAGGTAAGATGTGGCGCCTACGAAGGCGAGTCATGCACTAAAGCGGAGAGGCTGCCTTGCTTCCTTCATTCTCTCTATTTCTGCCCGCTATTATGGACGAGTTCCTTCCGCCTTCCGCCTTCCTCGCCGCCCCTCTCGAAATCAGGTCCTCCTTGCTCCATCACCTCTCCCCAACACCTAAGCCATCGGCATCAGCTTTACATCTTCAACGCGCAAACACTGCACTGGGCAACGCAAGCCGTTGGTGAAGTCCTGCAGTTTGTTCCTTTCTTTTTTGCCGTCTTTCGCTTGCCTTCCTTTTTTGTGTGTTTCACTACTGGCGAGATCTGCTGCGCCTAACGCGAGGGGCTTTTTCCCAACACTACCTTGTGCTGCTTCTTGTCGCCATCGAGACAGTACCTCCCTCCCTCTTAGCCACGCGACTGAGTGGTTTACGAATCACCTTTTAGCCCTGACCTGAATCTGTAATCAACTCGGCCTTTCTTACGTGCGACGACAAACACGACTGACTGCTCGTCAACAAACGCTCTCGTGCAAGACTCAAACCTAAATCGACACAACCTCGTCTATTACTGAAGCATCCCTCGCAGCTCTGTCTCCGCGCCTGAAACTGCACGCATAGCGTCGACCTAAACGCAGTCTTGTTACTGGATACGGAGCTCGTCGTTGCCCAACATGCCGCCCGCCATCGCCCGGCCGGGCACTACGATGCTCATGCCTCAGCCAAATCAAGACGACATTGATGCCACGTGAGTGCTGCACCAGAGGCTTCTCGCGCCAACATCCATATTGTGTACCGTTTCTTTCCTTGCTAGAGTGCTGACGTGCTGACGTTGCGATGTGTAGGTGGGCATATCTACAACAAGGTGTCAATAGCATCATGGTCAACATCGACGGCGGGATGACCATGGAGACGGTACGTTTGGCTGCTTGGTTTAATTCACAACGCTTGCGGAATTCTTGTCTGGGCACTTGACTGACTCCTCCCCCTAGTACATGGGAACATACACGTGAGTAATTGAACCATCGTCCCTTGTCTTCTTGCCGCATAACAGTGTCTGACTTCAGCTAGGGCTATACACAACTTTTGCACTTCTCAAAAGGCAGTGGGTTTACATCAGTCGTCATCCATAGCGTCTGTTGCGCATAGAGGAGGTAAACAAGACACTTTCCTGACCGCTTAGCTGAACTTATGTGGCCCCAGTGATGCTGATCAGTGCCCACCTTCGTCCTTGTATAGCACACCTACTCGGCGAAGATTTATACGAGAAGTTGACCGAATACCTCGCTGGCCACCTTGAAGGCCTACGTCAGGAGGCAACTCACCACAGCGGCGAAGCACTTCTTGGATTCTATATCAGGGAATGGGATCGGTACACCGTCGCCGCGAAGTACATCCACCATCTCTTCCGGTACCTAAACCGTCACTGGGTCAAGCGAGAGATGGACGAGGGAAAAAGGAACGTGTACGATGTTTATACGTTGCATCTCGTTCAGTGGCGCAGCATCCTTTTCGACAAAATATCAGTTCAGGTTATGAATGCCGTTTTGAAGCTGGTCGAACGACAGAGAAACGGCGAGACGATCGAGTACCTGCAGATCAAACAAGTTCTGGACTCCATGGTCTCCCTCGGCCTGGACGACAGCGACTCTAGCAAAACTACGCTCGACACCTACCGCTACCACTTTGAACGGCCTTTTCTAGAAGCTACCCAAACATACTATCAGGACGAGAGCAGCCGATTCGTGGCCGAGAACCCGGTCGTCGAATACATGAAAAAGGCGGAGATTCGGCTGCAAGAGGAGGAGCAGCGTGTGCAGATGTACCTGCACCCTGACATAGCGATGCCGCTGAAGCGGTGCTGTAATCAAGCTCTAATCGCTGATCACTCTGCTCTCCTGCGCGACGAGTTCCAGTTCTTGCTCAACAACGATCGCGAAGACGATATGGCACGAATGTACAACCTGTTGTCGCGGATACCCGAAGGTCTAGACCCGTTGCGAACTCGTTTCGAAGCGCATGTTCGCAACGCCGGCCTGGCCGCTGTGGCAAAGGTGGCGGCGGATACCGAGAAGCTGGACCCCAAGGTTTATGTTGACGCGCTGCTCGAGACGCATACTCAATACCAGGGTCTGGTCAGGCGCGCCTTTAACGACGAGCCTGAGTTTACACGCTCTCTGGACAACGCCTGCCGCGAGTTTGTGAACCGCAACGAAGTATGCAAGTCGGGATCGAATAAGAGTCCAGAGCTCCTGGCCAAATATGCCGATATGCTACTGAAGAAGAGCGGGACTGGCGTCGAGGAGGCTGAGTTGGAGGTCACGCTCACTCAGATCATGACCGTTTTCAAGTACATTGAAGACAAAGACGTGTTCCAGAAGTTCTACTCGCGGATGCTGGCTCGCCGTCTGGTACACACTAGCACGTCGTCGGATGATGCCGAGACTAGCATGATTAGCAAGCTGAAGGAAGCCTGCGGCTTCGAGTATACGAACAAGTTGCAGCGCATGTTCCAAGACATGCAGATCTCCAAGGACCTCAATGCCGGATTTAAGGAGCATGTGCAGGCCATTGACGGCTCGTCTTTGGATGGCCAGTACTCTATTCTGGGCACAGGGTTCTGGCCGCTGTCGCCCCCGACCACCACTTTCAGCCCGCCAGCAGAGGTGCAAAACGACTGCGACAAGTTTACGCGGTTCTACAAGAACAAGCACGAGGGCCGGAAGCTGACCTGGCTGTGGCAGCTCTGCAAGGGCGAGTTGAAGACGAGCTACTGCAAAAACAGCAAGACGCCATATACGTTCCAGGTCTCGGCATACCAGATGGCCATCCTGATGCTGTTCAACGACAAGGACAAGTACACATACGAGGAGATCGCGTCGGCAACGCAGCTGAACAGCGACGCGCTGGATCCTAGTCTCTCCATCATCCTCAAGGCCAAGGTTCTCCTCGCGTCTCCGTCGGACGGCGACAAGGTTGGTCCTGGCAAGAGTTTTAGCCTCAACTACGATTTCCGCAACAAGAAAATCCGCATCAACCTCAATGTTGGTGTCAAGTCTGAGCAGCGGCAAGAAGAGGCTGAGACGAACAAGACGATAGAAGAGGACCGGAAGCTGTTACTTCAGGTATGTCTGCCTTTCCTTCCTTCCACGCTTCCTCCTTTATCTTTCTTCTTTCCTCTGTCCTCCTCCCTCCTTTCGCTCTCGTCGTATTGGTTTCAGCTTGCTGATATTCGCGCTTGTATTAGTCTGCTATTGTTCGTATCATGAAGGCTCGGAAACGCATGAAGCATGCTCAGCTAGTCAGCGAGACCATTACGCAAATCAAGGGACGCTTCCTGCCAAAGGTTGCCGACATCAAGAAGTGCATCGAGATCCTGCTGGACAAGGAATATCTCGAACGTCTAGACGATGACGAACTTGGATACCTCGCCTAAGCCAGGATTTCTGCCACACTCATGGGGCACGGCATTTCGGTGGCGATCACTTGCTGTTCGCTCATCATTGCTTGCGTATGGCGCTCTTTTCCTACAATGAGTAACCAAATTTAATCATACCGTGGCCATGAATGTCCGTAAGTAGAGCATTCGAAGTGGCCGGTGAAAAGCTATCACCTCCTTCTCTAGCGAGCTACTTCATGTATGACTTTATTGATTGCCTGCATTTTCATCGTGTGTCTCAACCTGCTATTGCACGTAAACAATCCAAGGATTTGGCTGTCGGATGCTGGTGGTTAGCCTAGATTTTTTAGTTTTGGCACATTTTCGTTTTTCTTTATGGCATTCTGTAATGGTGTTTTCCGGAATTGCTATGTAGCGCGCGAAAGAAATGCACTAATGCGACTTAAGTGAGAACACATGAAAGGCGGGTCCAGATAAGAAGCAGCTGTACTCCGTATCTACATAAGAATACTATGTATGTATCTTAGTAGTAAGGTAGTGCTTGTTGTAGTACGGAGTGCGTGTAGACTGCTTGGAAAAAAATTCTAGAGCCTCAAGAGACGGCCATTGGCTGTTGGAACCTTCCACAGTGGTCAGCGCATAAACCCCCTTGTCATTACCTCCTGCTACCCTCCACTTCGAACATTTGTTCACTTTCCCCCTCCGGATCTTCCTGTGTTACTCTCGCTGCCTGTGCGCATTCGTTTGGGTTTCTTTCTTTCTGTTCTCCGTCTTCGGTGGCCTTTTTAGAGTGTCTCGCAGCCTTCTGTCAAGTTCCCTCTCTTCAGTCCTCTTGCCGTTGTCATTGTTCGCTGTCTCTTCCAACTGGATGAGGCATCTGAGTCTTACGACCCTGTGCAGTGCCTACGGAAGCCTCACTCGATCCAATCTGCTGTGCCCCTCGACTTTCCTTTCATCAACGGGTGCCACCGCGCTCTGGAAAGCAAGGAGACCCATTGTTTCGATATCATATTCTGCTACTCTGCGATTCGCTTCATCACCTGCCGCGTTTTCGATTGCGACTCACTCCTCCCCAACGAGCATCTCACGTACGAAACCAGGCGGCCTGGTGCAGCAGTATCTCTTCTCGACATCCACCCCCACGGCCACGGCCACGATGAACGGAACAGCAGGAGCCGCGGCTCTTGGCAAGCGAAAGACGGCGCATCCCTCTGACGATGGCCGGCCGTCTAAGTTGCAGCGGTCGCTAAACGGCGAGGCGACTGGCGCGGCAGCAGACGAAGACATGGCTGAGAACGATGCGATGCTGGATGGCGAGGAAGAAGACAGCGCGGACAGCATAGCCAGCGGCGAAGACGCTTACGAAGACAGCAGCGAGAGTCTTGACGGCGCCGATAGCGGTGCTGTGCTCAACGGCGGCGGCAATGGCAACGGCACCATCACCAACGGCCGGAAAAAGCGCCACGGTCATGCGCACAAGCAGCAACAGCAGCAGCTGCCGATGCACCCGTCGGCACCGCCGCCCGTCTTGCTTGCATCAGGCACGGCCGAGTCGGCCGAGTGGCAGGAGACCATCCAGCGGGTTGTGTGCAATGTGGTCTCGATTCGGTTCTGCATGACCTGCTCTTTTGACACGGAGCCGGCCCTGACGAGCGAGGCCACTGGCTTTGTTGTCGATGCCGAGAGAGGGTGAGCGTTTTCTCCCCTGTTTATTCTTTCCCTCTTTTCACTGGCTGACTTACTATATCTAGATATATTCTGACGAACCGCCACGTTGTCGGATCCGGACCCTTCTGGGGCTACTGCATCTTTGACAACCACGAGGAAGTCGATGCCTACCCGGTGTACCGCGACCCTGTCCACGATTTTGGCATCCTTAAATTCGACCCGGCCGCGATCAAATACATGCCGATACAGGCGCTGAAGCTGTGCCCCGACCTTGCCAAAGGTATGTCCCTAAGAATCCCCCCCCCCTCTCCTCCATTTCCTTTTCCATGCATACTTGGGCCAGAGTTGTAGCTTACGCTGTTTTTCCCTTTTTCTCTCTCTTAGTGGGCGTGGAAATCCGGGTGGTGGGCAATGACGCAGGCGAGAAGCTCAGCATTCTCTCCGGCGTCATCAGCCGGCTCGACCGCAACGCCCCCGAATATGGCGATGGATACTGCGACTTCAACACAAGCTACTACCAGGCCAGCGCCGCTGCCAGTGGCGGCAGTTCCGGCAGTCCCGTGGTCAACATCGACGGCAATGCTGTGGCGCTCCAGGCTGGCGGCCGTGCAGATGGCGCGTCGACCGACTACTTCCTGCCCCTCGACCGTCCGCTGCGGGCGCTCCGCTGCCTGCAGGAGGGCAAGCCAATTCTGCGCGGTGACATCCAGTGCCAGTTCCTGCTCAAGCCCTTTGATGAGTGCCGCCGGCTGGGCCTAGCGCCAGACTGCGAGGCCGAGATGCGGGCAGCGTTCCCGGCAGAGACAAACATGCTCGTGGCCGAGATCATCCTTCCTGACGGGCCGTCATACGGCAAAATCGAGGAGGGCGACGTGCTGGTCCGAGTCAACGGCGAGCTGATCACGCAGTTTGTGCGGCTCGACGACATCCTCGACTCCAATGTGGGCAACTCGGTCAAGCTGGAGCTGCAGCGTGGCGGCGAGTCTGTCGTCGTCGACGTGGACGTGGGCGACCTGCACAAGATCACGCCCGACCGCTTCGTGTCTGTGGCTGGCGGCAGCTTCCACAACCTGTCGTACCAGCAGGCACGGCTGTACGGCGTGGCCTGCAAGGGCGTCTATGTGTCGGAGGCGTCGGGCTCGTTTCGCTTCGACAGCAGCGACAACGGCTGGCTGGTGCAGTCGATCGACCACAAGAAGGTGGCCGACCTGGACGCCTTTGTCGAGGCCATCAAGACGATCCCCGACAAGTCGCGCGTCGTGGTGACGTACCAGCACCTGCGCGACCTGCACACCAAGCACACCACCATCATCTACGTCGACCGCCACTGGTCGTCCAAGATCCGCCTGGCCGTGCGCAACGATGAGACCGGCCTGTGGGACTTTAGCGATCTGGGTGACCCGCTGCCGGCCATCCCGCCCGTCCGCCGGACGGCCTCCTTTATCCAGCTGAAACACATGCCGCATCCGGCCGTGGCCGACCTGGTGCGTAGCTTCGTGCACGTCAACTGCTACATGCCGCTCAAGCTCGACGGCTTCCCCAAGAACCGCAAATGGGGCATGGGCCTCGTCATCGACGCCGCCAAGGGCCTGGTTGTCATCTCCCGCGCCATCGTGCCGTACGACCTGTGCGATATCACCGTCACGATTGCCGAGTCCATCGTCGTCGAGGGCAAGGTCGTCTTTCTGCACCCGCTGCAGAACTACGCCATCATCAAGTACGACCCGTCCCTGGTGGACGCGCCAGTGATGAGCGCCCGCCTCAGCACCGAGGAGCTCTCGCAGGGCGCGTCGACAAATTTCATCGGCTACAATAGGATCGGCCGCATCGTCCACGCCGCAACGACCGTCACCGAGGTCTTTGCCGTGGCCATACCGGCCAATCCGGGTGCCCCGCGCTACCGCGCTGTCAATGTTGACGCTATCACCGTCGATACCAGCCTGAGCGGGCAGTGTGGCAGCGGCGTGCTGGCTGCGGACGACGGTACGGTGCGCGCGCTGTGGCTGACATACCTGGGCGAGCGGTCGCCGGCCACGCACCGCGACGAGGAGTACCACCTAGGCCTGGCCACGCCGACGCTGCTGCCCGTCATCGAGCAGATTCAGCACGGCGTCGTGCCCAAGCTGCGCATGCTGCCGGTCGAGGTCCGGTCGATCCAGATGTCGCAGGCCCGACTGATGGGCGTGTCCGAGGACGTGATCCAGAAGGTGTCGCTGGCCAACACGGCGCAGCACCAGCTCTTCATGGTCACGAAGCGCACCTTTGAGCGCGCCTTTGATACGAGCGACGGCACCACGAGCGGCGCCACGAACGGCACCACGAACGAGCCCAACGGCCTGCTGGAGGGAGACATCCTGCTATCCCTCAACGGTCGCCTGATCACGCGCATCTCGGAGCTCGACGTCATGTACAACCACGAGTTCCTCGACGCCGTCATTGTGCGCGACTGCGAGGAGATCAAGCTCAAGCTGCCGACCGTCGCCGCCGACGACCACGAGACCGACCGCGCCGTGTCCTTCTGCGGTGCCGTCCTGCACCGGCCGCACCACGGCGTGCGCCAGCAGATCAGCAAGCTCTTCAGCGAGGTCTACGTCTCAGCCCGGACGCGCGGATCGCCGTCGGCGCAGTACGGCCTGGCGCCGACAAACTTCATCACGCACGTCAACGGAGAGCCGACACCCGATCTGAGCTCCTTCCTGGCGGCCGTAGTGAAAATTCCAGACAACACCTGTATGTTCTTTTTTTTTCCGTTTTTCCCCCCCGTGTTTTTTTTTTCTTTCCTTTTGCCTTGCATTCTTTCTCCTTTGCTTTTGCTTGCCTTTGTCTTAAGCTTGATCTAACAAGATCGATAGACTTTCGCCTAAAGGCTGTCACTTTTGACAGCATGCCGTGGGTGGTGACCATGAAGAAGAACGAGCACTACTTCCCGACAGTGGAATGGATCAAGGACACCGACGCTCCCTGTGGATGGCGCCGGGTGACCTACGAAGGTGGTGGCAAGGCGGTTGACGGCGAGCCATCAGAGGGCGTTGTGGTGCCAGCGACCGAAGACACCGGTGACGTCGCGGCTGAGTAACATTATCCTGCGTTTTTGACATGGCGAAACAGACTTCTGGTCGGAGAGGATCGCAAAGGGAATCGGGCCATCTTGGGAAATACACGGGACGGAGCATCATATTAAGAAAAAGGAGAGAAAGAAAAGAGAGAATCATGCTATTCTGTAATATTTTACCGGTCGTTCGCTTTCCTGACGAGGACTATTATAAGAGTAAAGAGAGTGAACGAGATCTTGTATAAGATCGGCAATAAGGTGGCATTGACAACTCTGGAGGCTTTTGGTTTTGGATCTCGGTGGCTGCACGTGATGCCGCGTTCGCGCAAAGCACAAGGCAGGAGCACGGACCTACTGGCGGCACCTTACCGAATACGGCATCCACAATCAAAACAAACAGCAAATCGCAAGCTATCGGTCATCTCTTTGCTCTCTACTCTTATTTTCTACCACCACCTTCTCTCGACAGGGCGCCCATCTTCCACCGAAGTCTCGATCAGAGCGGCCATCCGACTACGCCTGAACATCTACAGGCCCTGTCATTTCGTCCCTCTTCATTCTTTGTCTATCCTTTTGCTCTTCTTGCCTCTTGCCCCTCGTTCTTCCCTCATTCGACACGTCTCCGGCTCGCCCACCATGGCGATGCGAGGACCGCGTCACCCCATCGGGGCAGCGCCCTGGATCGTAGAGGAGCGTACGACGGCGCTGCACATTGCCCAATCCGAGGCGGAGGAATTCTCATTCTCTGTCACAAACGAGATGGACTGGCTAAACGAGCATATGGCCGAGATCTTCTCAGAGAACCAAATGTGTGTGGACGGCATTTTCGCAAGGCACTTCTCTTTTTGTGACATGGTCCATCAGTACTGACGCACACTACAGAAATGTCGCCGAGATATTCAAAACACCAGGGAAGCTGCGTGGCAAGACGCCCCGGACGGCACGGAAAGTAAACAGAGGAGACATCCGAGCGGTACGCGACATCCCTCTTCTAGATCCTCGCTCTGTATCGCGCATCGTGAGTTGCTAACATCACAGCCTCTGACTGACGTATTCTTGGCCACGCCAAAGGGTGTGCCGAACCCATTCGCGATATCCAAACTCACCGGACTCCAACAGCAGCAGCGCCGGAATTCGCCGACTTTCAAGGTGGCCGAAGACCGACCAACCCGGACAAGTTCAAGCCCACGGGCTCGCCCGTCTAAGGCACACGGCACAACAGTCGAGACAGCAGCGCCGAGCCTCAATATAACGCTTCACAGCATTCACAAGGCACCCGCTGTCGCGAGAGGAGCAGACGCCGCACCGTCGCTGGTAGACTCGGGCTATCATGGAAGCCAAGAGATGGCCGATCAAGACGAGGACGACGAGGATGTGGATGATCTGGCCATGTCGGCCGCAAAGCCGGCTCTCCAGCCGACGCGTCAGATTGTATCCGGGCTATCAAGGGCTGGCAAAGCCCCTACCACCGCCGCACCGGCGACACACTCGACACTAACAAAAACATCAAAAGAACCGAAAGCAGCGAAGACAGCGACGCCCTTGGTGACATCGCCAGGCGAATCAAGCGAGCGCCAACCCAGCCCCAGCCCCAGCCAGCCGACAATGGATTCCTCATTCCACTCGGCGAGAGAAAATCCGACGGCAGAAATGCCACCACAGGCCGCTACGTCACCAGCGGACGTTCCTACATCGTCTTCACCTTTTGTCCCAGTGAAGTCGCCCTCTCCAGTCCGCGCCCCGAAGGCGACGCCACCACAGCAAAAGCCAGCACCGCCGCAGCCGTCTTCACCCTTGCAGTCTACTACTCCAGCATGCCCACCGCCCCGAGAGCTTTTGACAGCCATGGGACAAATGCCTGCCGCTGTTTCACCGCCGGCTCAAAGGGCGCAAACACCTCCAGCGGCACCACCTTCCAAGGAACACGGACAGCATGACATGGCGGATGACGAAACGGAAGACGAAACGGAAGTCAACGAGCCGGAGGAAGACGCTGAAGACGATATCGGAGAGGATATCGAAGACGAGCGGGAAAATACAGAAGCGGTCCCGTCTCCTGGCATGGGCACGAGCCCTGTGCGCCCAGCTGTTCGAAAGAGTAGCCTCAACTTCGCGTCTCTTCCGGCACGAGAACCGTTTACATCGAATAAGAGCATGGGCGGTGCTGCCCGGCTGTCACGCACAAGTCATATTGACCCTGCAAGAGCTGGTTATGACAGCCGTGTCACAGGCGGAAAGAGCATGGGAAATGTTCGCTCCACAGAAGCGGAGGAGAAAGAGAGCAGTCACAACGAGCTCGATGCTGACGACGTGTTTTCTTCTCAGAACGCCATGCATGCTGAGGATGACATCGTATCCAACAGCAAAACATACACACAGCGCCTCCAAGACCGCATAAGCATGCTGGGTAAATCTCAAGCAAACGGCCCTCGGCCCTCCAAGTCTCTGGCTAGTCATCTACCCGGATCTACTCAAAACATGCTGTCTTCTCTGGCGCAGCAGCAGCAGCAGCAGCAGCAGCAGTCGCAGCCTCAGCCGCAAAGACTGCAGCCACCCACTCAATCACCATCCCCGAAGAAAAACACAAGCCCTGTCATGGCTCCAGGCGCTTTTCCGGAAGATGATGACGAGGACTGGATCATGCCACCTCCAGACACTGCTATGACAAGCCCGCGGCTGAACATGCCAAAGGACTTTGGCTCTCTGGATATGGCGGAGGTAGCATCCAGCAGCCGGCCGGACTTTGTTCTTCCCAAGCAGCGCCAAGGAGTTGTGCGACCGGCTTCACCAGTGAGAGCAAATGTTTTGGCTATGTCAGAAAATACCGCCCGTGCACTTGGGCACGTCAAATCGGCTTCTGTTCCGTCCTTACCACTGTTTGCTCCCGATGCGTTGGCTTCCAAGAAGCCTATCTCTGTCTCCAACCCGACAAATGCGTCAAGCTCCGGGCTCGCGGTTGTTTCTGAGACAGGGGACCTGCTGTCTTCGCCGACAAAGTCACCTTCCCGCAACTTCCGTGACAGTCCGCTTAGGCAGGTTAAAAGCAAGCTGTCTTCCATTATCAAGAGCTCCAAGGGACTCCTTGCTAGCAGTGCCGCAATCAGCGCGGAGGGGAAATCATCGCTGCTATCTCCATCTACTTTGCGACTCGGCCTCAATCTGGCGCCGTCGACAGAATCCCTTGTGTCGCGACACGGAAACGCAAACACAGCCGACATCGGTTATCCCGACCTTTCTCGGCAGATTGCAGCATCTAAACTGATAGCCGACTCCGAATATATTTCAGACCAGGCTGCTGTCTCCGGGGAAAAGGGATCTCCTGTGCGAGGCAGTCCGGTCCGTACCAATGTTCGCAAGACCCGAGCTTCAACCGAACGGGAGCGGCGTGAGCTGAAGATGCGGGAGAAGGAGGAAAAGGAAACGCAGCGAATGACGGACCGGTTGGGGAAGCTGGAGAAAGAGCGCGAAAAGGAACGTGAAAAGGCGCGAGTCTTCAGTGAGGAGCAGGACAAGATTGCAGCCATGGAAAAGCAAGTCAAGGCAGCACAAAAGGAGCAGAACGAGCAGAAAGAGCAGCTGCAGAAGCAGCACCAGCAGCAGCACCAGCAGCAGCTGGCACAAGATGATGACGACCTAGATCTGGATGACTTCACGCAGCGGCCGCCGGCTGTTCAGGAACACCAGCGGCAGGCGAGCTCTCCCACTCGTGTTCCTGCTGCGAAGACAGCAAGGTCCAGTCCACGGAAAACAAAGGCTCAACAGCCAGAGGCTGATGCTGACATGGCGGATCCGACTCTCAGCATGCCTCCTCCTGCCCATACCGCTGCCTTACCAAATGCTTCCGTCCCTCGCTCGGCCCAGGGCAAGCGTACGATCCGGCGACCCGTCAAGCCTACCAAGGAAGGACCGTCAAAAACTAAGCAGGCGCCGACTGTCATACGCGTCAACACATCCAGCTCTCAGCAGCAGTCCCAGTTCCACCCATCAAATAGTGCGCTCGCCGCATCGCTGCACGAAACCCTCATGGGGCCGCAGCAGTCTTCACAATCACATCAGCTTAAGGCCAAAGCCAGCACGGCATCGTTGCACACGAAGCCGTCATTGCAGAGTCTCAAAAGCTCCGTGTCGTCCAGCGGTCGGCCAAAGGCATTGGATCTCGCGGCGCGACGGAAAGAACAAGAGGAGCGCGAGGCGCAGCGTAAGCGTGAATACAAGGCAGAGATTGAAAGAAAAAGGGCAGTCAACCAGGAGCAGGAAGAGCAACGGCGCTTTGAGCAGCAGCAGAAGGAGCGGGAGGCCGAGGCGACCAGGAAAGCCGCAGCAGCAGCACAGCAGAGGCAGGCAACTATTGAGAAGGCCAAGCAGACAAGAGCACCTCCGCCAGCTCCACGAACACAGCTCCCGAATGGACCATCGGATCATGGGCGAAGCGAGGCTGCCAGTACGACCGGAGGGCAGCAGCCACCGCGTCCGCAATCTCGGCTGGCCACGACATCGGGGATGCATCGCTCTCAGGAGGAGCCGCCTCGGCCGGTCAACGCAGTTCTGTCCAATGCTGGCAAGTCGACGTCAAAACGGCCGCTTCCCGCGACAGACCACGCTCAGAGCCATGGCAGATCTGTTGCGGCTGGTGGCGGTACTGGCAACAACGGCAACGGCAATGTGCCGGCGTACCAGGCCAAAGAGGCCAAGCGAATCCGGATGAGCGAGGAGTTTGATGAGGATGAGCTTGAGATGGGAGGCCACGTTCCGCGGGTATCGAGCATCAAAGGCCCACCAGTTCGACCTTCAGGGGTCTTCAAAAAGGTATGGCAATCTACCGTCGTCGTCTTTTTTTTTTTCAAAAGGGGAGGGGGAGGTTGCTTGCAAGGTGATTTCTAAGCTGACGAAAACAGGACTTGCCAAACAAGACGTTATATGGAAACGGATATGCGACAGCACCACCGTCGGCCAACATATCGCGCGATCTCTTCAAGTCAACGGTCACGGCGCAGCACAATCACCAGCTGCGGGCTGGTCATCCGTTGGATATGGCACAGGTGTCCAAAGCAACGATATCTTTTGCGTCAAACACCAATGTTACGGCTACGGCAACAGCAGCGGCTACGGCAGCAGCGTCTGCTGCTTCTTCATCATCGGCCGCAGCCAATCCCCACAAGACACCTGCACGGCCTGTTGGCATGGCGCTGACCAGCAAGTCTACGGCCAAGTCGGCCGCGCGGTCGTCGCCTCGGTACCCCAATGGCGATGGCATCGAGCTGCCCGAGATCCAGACGGATGACGAAGACAGCGAAGACGACAGCAATGTGAACGTAGCGCCGTGGGCAGACTCCCCGGATCTGCGGAGGGCGTTGATGCAGCAGGAGACTATGGACCCTATGCAGGTGTTTGGGCCTCCGCGCCCACTGAACATGGAGGAGGTGTTCAACAAGAGCAAAGACCGGTGGAACAAGTTCCGGGCGCGAACTAGCAGCGCGAACTGGAGCGGTACGGACCGTCTGACGGAAGACGACATTAGGAAGGATCTTGCCGCACGCGACAAGATACGTCGTGAAGGAGGGTGGACGTACGAGCTGAACAGGGATATGATGTGAGCGATGGCTGCATTTGGGAGAAGCTGGAGGTCTTGGAACGAAAACAGACACCGGAGGTAAAAGGTATTGCTACATGCAGGCATGAGAGGAGACGACATTTGTGTTGGGGTTTCACGTGCTGGTCTGTCTTCCAGCAAAGCCGTTGGTTGTATTATTCTGATTTGCCCAGACGGGCGGCGTTTTATATTGTATGGTTAAGGCTGCATTAAGAGAGGCGACAAGGACACAGATCGTTTGAACATCAACGTACAGGTTTGAAGCATAGCCGAAACTCAGCAGACATCACTAAATGGTCAAAGAATGCGATGTGTGGACGGCATCAAAGCCTCATTTCCATATTTGAGGCGTCAAGAGATACGTCATTAGGCTGTGCGGCTCTGAAGATACATAGCTGTGGCGTTGCCATGACAGTGGGGTGGGTCTTTCTTTGGGAGGGGGGAATGGAACAGAACAAGAGAGAGCAGAAGAAGATTCAAGCGAGTTGAGGGTAAGTTCTAAGGTGCAATAACAATACGCCTGCAGCAAGGGGAGAATCAGAGGAAAAAGGCAGCCATAGAAGTGATTTCTGACCTGTAACACAATAATACAAAGCCAAAATGCAAAGGAAGGCGCCCTCCCAGACATTGTATTTTTTTTTAGACTAGCGTAGGCCAACGCAACCCTGTATTTTTATTTTTTATACACTCATGTACTCGTAGACACGACAGCTCCGCCTCACTCACATGTACACGCGCCGAGGTGAGCAGCTGGTACGGCGCAAAAAAAGGCAACCCGAGCAAAAAGAGGAAGAGAGCACGCGGCAGGATTCCTCTCGCTTCCCGCTCGCACGCCGTTGAAAGTATTTCTCGCAGACAGACAGCTCAGTGAGACTGACCGATAACCACGGCCATCAAAGACAGCATCCGCAAACGGACAAACGACGAGTGCGAGAATCGACGGCTACCTACTTCTTCTCTGCTAGTTCCTTTTCACAGACAGCCTGCTTGCCTCTTCACGGGTCACGGGCCGGGAAAGCACGGAAACGACGGCAGAAGTGTTCGGTCTCGACCAGCTTTGCTTGAGAGGAGAGTTTGCTGAGAGGGAGAGAGAATAAAACGACAGCCAAGAGGTCAGAAAACGCCACTTCCCAATTATTACTGGCCCGATCTACGAACCTCCAAAATCCCGTGTCACACGTTCCCACGTTCCCCCAACTTTGCCAGCGGCACAGCCGACTGGACGCATGCTTCTTCTTGCATGTCATCTCGCATTCGCAATGCGTCTGCTTAAATCTCACGGGTCTTGCTCCTCTGTTCTCGCTTTGCTGACTTTTTCTGTCCTACTGCCCCGCGCCAGATAATAGTTTCTCTCGCCTGCGTCCAAATCTCTCGTCCGCTGCCCACTCTTTGCTTTGTTCAGCTTCACGACAGCACCTAGACGAAAGACAAACACAACACCCTGCGACTTCTTGATGTTGGCAGAGCTTGCTTCGTGCCCCACCCTCGTTCTTACCTCATCCGACTATTTTGCTGCCACGTGAAGTAGCAAGAGACAAGACATAAGACAGAAATATCAGACGAGCAGCAGCAAGCTATCCTAAGCTGTTTCTGCTGCCTTTGCTGCTTCTGCAGCGCCAGCCGCTACCAAAATGTCCAAAACAGACTTCAACAGAGACTATTACGCCGACCTGGAACTGCCTCCGTCTGCGGACATCAATGACATCAAGAAGCAGTTCCGCAAATTGGGTCCGTCTGCATTCGGCCATATTGCCGTTGTTTCCCGCCGTTACCCAATAACCCTGCTGATACAAGATCACAGCATTGAAGTACCATCCCGACCGCAACCCTGGCAAGGAAACCGAAGTCAACGCCAAGTTCCAGACCATCCAGGCTGCACACGAAATCCTATCAAATCCCGAGCAAAAGGAAAAATATGACACCCATCGCAGCCGGAAGCCGGCCAGCCGCTTTCCAACCGCCTCGGGCGTCAGAGGGAATCCCTGGCAGGATGTCGCAGACCAGTATCCGACGCCGCCTAGACGGCCGGGCCAGGCACCTACTTCGGCCTCCCGCGGGTATGGCACCTCCTCAGCATCTCGAAACCCTGCTTCCGCTTCTGCTGGCTCGTCGTCGCATCGCTACTCCAGCTTCAACCAGCCGCCGCCAACAGCAGCCAAGCCAAACAGAGACAATCTCGACACGCGATACCAGGCTTGGAAGAACATGCGTCCGGTCCCAAAACCGCCAAAGCCAGGCCAGAGTGCCAGCGCCGCGTACGCCAATGCCAACGCTGATGGGCGAGCCTCTGGCGCCGGCAGCAGGCCAGCACCCACCGCAGCTGCGTCCTCGGCTGCGTCCTCGTCCATGCCCCCACCACCGTCACGCACGACATCTCAGAAGCAGAAGGCTGAGGCCTCCTTTGGTTCGCGCAGAAACACTGGCTTTTTTCCCCGGTCTCCCATGGGCGACGAGCCTCCGGCAGCAAACACGAGCAACTACTTCACAAGCCGCACTCACAGCTCCAACCCAGAAGAAAATGCCGCTCGTCAGGATCACTCTGGACGGACCGCCCCAACAACAGAGAGTCAACGGACATATAACGCTCGCCCGACCAACACATCGGAAGACTCCTTCTTTGATGCGCGTCAGAGCACCCCCTACCAGACCCACGGCGGCGAGAAGCTCAACCCGTTCGACGGTGTGCCATTGCCTGACCTGAGCCGGACTAAGAGTCAACGAGCGCCCACTGCACAGGAAAGGCCGCCGTACCGCCGTCGAAGTTCAAGCCTGCCAGACGACTCTGACAGCACGGGGAAGACAGCGTCTAAGAATGCAGCATGGAACACAGCAGGTACGCCAGGCGGCAATGAAGCCGGTGGCGCCGGGCCTGGCTCCGGTGCCGGACCCAGAACCGGAGCTCGATCGAGAACCGGCCCTGGACTTCGAAATAAGTTCTCGACACCATCGACCCCCATGCCCCAGTTTGACATGCATTACAGGATGCGAAAGGGAGAGGATGACCCCCCCTTGACGCCGAACGCGAAGTCGACACGGGAGGATCAGAACGGAACTCCCGGTGCGTTTTTTTCTTGGTGTCATTACCTGCAAAGTGCACATCTAGTTGTCTGAATACTAATGTGCTCGCTCATACTATACAGCTGGCACACCGGGCCAAACTCCCTCATCTGCAACAGATGGTCCTATATTGTACGCAGCACTTGATTCAGATTCACATCCACATCCACTGTCAGCCTCAATTACCCCCGCACAAAAACCCCCTCCAGCCGAGGTGGCTGGTAGGAAAGGCGCTGGAGCTCAGCAGCCGACAATACCACCGAGGAGTGCACCCAAGACATCTGAGCTCAAGGAGCTCTCGTCTGAGCTCAGAGCGGCGGCTTACTCAAGGGCGTTTCCAAGTGGAGATGCGGACACAAACGATGAGTGTACAGGGCTTTCGGCTTTCGAGAGCAAACAGTTCCATATCCTTCAGAATCTTGTCCGCAATGTCGAAATTTTCGATCCTCATACATCTTCCGATGCCCCGCAACATCGGGAAGGGCAAGCACAACATAAGAAGAGCCAGCGGCAGAGACAGCCTGGTAATCATAGCCTATCCTCTATCAACCATGCTGACCCAACTACCTATTCCAGTTCCAGGTTCTCCTTCGATAACGAAACATCCAGCCCTGCATCGCCTACAACACCCAGCCTGGCCCAGCGCCAGACAGGTCGCTTTATGAGCAGCAGCGCTGAAGGGATTAACACGCGATTTGTTGCCGAGGAGCAGGCACAGGCGGCATGGAAATTCAGCGCCGGTGGCTCGGACAGTGGATCAGGCGACAGTATTCCCACCAAAGTGCGCCGCTCCCAGTCCAGCAGCCGTGTTGGCCGTCAGTCGCCAGCGAAAGATTTTGCCGCTTCAGGCTTGGGCTCTGCTTCGCCGTTTTCACAAGCACCTCTGCAGACACCTCCGCAGGCACCCCCGCAGGCACCCCCACCGCGACCGCCGCGCCCTGCGTTCGCAGCGGCTGAAACGGGCGAGAAGCCACCGGACCGGCCTGCCGAAGAAACCAACGGTTTTAACCCGGAGCTGTGGACCGAACAGATCGGCTTAGAACATTTTGCCCCCCAGGTGCCGCCACGCAAAGCTACGCCTACACAATTTTCGGCGCGTCCAAACAAGAAGCCACGGCCTGTGCGGTCATCGACGAGGACCTTTGTGGTGGACGACAGCGATGACACTGCGGGAGAAAGCGAAGCCGAACCGGGCAAGCCAGCCCAGCCAACAGAAGCCCCCAATTCTGGATTTGGTTTCAGCGATGGGTTTGCTAGCCCTGTTGCCATGGATATCGACTCGCCCGGGCCGACAGCCATTCCCGAACGGACAAGCAGTCCCAAGGTGAGCACCACGGCTCAGGCAAACGGCGCATCGAACTCTGAAGAAGAGCAAGCAGCCGGGGTGCGAAATATCCCAGTCGAACCATCCCGGCCGGAATGGAGAGCGGGTGATGTCAACAACGGCACGACAGAGCCGCAAGCATCAGCAACAGCGCCGGCACCAGCACCGGCACCAGCACCAGCACCAGCAACAGCACCCGCCAGCGGTGGCAGTGGCGGGGGCGGGACAATGGGGGGGTCAGAAGATTCCGATGAGTTCATTGCCAGCCTCGCTGACATGAAAAAGGTGGAGCCTTTTGCTGAAGGAAAGGTCGGTGCTCCCGGTAGCGGGCTAGGGTCCTTTGGCGATCTGCGGTCGACCCTACCGTTTGAAAGCAAGCCTGGGGCCAAGCTGCCGATCAAAAAGCCAGAGCGGAAGAGGGCGATCACCTTTCCCACGGCCCCGGAAGCACCACACCCGCCGCCTGCACTGGCTGTTCCCGGCTTGCAGCCGTCAAGCGGAGCGTGGGAATCGTATGTCGTGGAATTCCGCCATTATATGATGGCGTGGACCGAGTTTAACAACCTCTACGTGGACCATTTCCTAGCCCGACGCAACGCCATTGAGAAGCAGCGGCGTGAGGGGAATTTTGCCTGGCTTACGACGATGGGCGACGATGGCATCGTCGAGTATCTAGACTGGATGGAACAAGACGACAAGATCCGGTCGGTCTGGTCTGAGTCGTGTGCCGGACATGAGCGGAACGTCCGCCAATTCATGGTGTTTCGGGACAGGATGAAGTGATTTTTTGTATCTTGTTTCCTCTTGTTCCTTCTTGTTTCTTTCCTTTTTGGCCTGTTGCAATTTCCACGCTTGGTTTTCTACTGTTGCAGAAGGATACCCTCGCCTTTGGTTTGGCTTCTGTGGTTGTGTGTTGGTGCCCTACTGCTCAAAACTTTGTAGCAGGCCGGCGGCTGAAATGTTGGGACGGGTGTGGAACGGTCGCAGCGAGAATGGTGTCATACATGAGGCATAGGAAGCGCTATACTCGTACCTTACGAGACTTGTGTTTGTCGAAAAAATGGCCGTACTGTGTACGAGTAAATGTTCTGGTCACATGACTAATCTATATTCGTAGCTTCCAAGGTAGGAAGCTATCATCATGAATGGCTAAATTGGATGGCAGCTAATAACGCAGACGGCCGTTTCGTTCTCTTTCCCTGTGCCCAGAAAGCTGACTTTGCTCAGCCTGCCTTTCACGTGCTTTTGACCCCCAAACACAAAATTCGCGCTACCTTGCAATAGTCGTACGCAGCCGGCCGAAAAAGGAAGCTGGGTTGTCAAGACCTGGCTCTCCAGCGGCTCCTTCGGCCTCCAATCATATTCGTGAGATTGCCGTAGACGGATGGGGAATCGCATGAGGGCCACTACCGAGGAAATGGAAGGCCGTTGGCACGATCAGGAACGTTTCTAGGG
>JRUC01000273.1:0-27067 GCA_000806385.1 Leptographium procerum
TCCTCCTCCTCCTCCTCCTCCACGCATCCGCTTGCCTCCTCCTCCTCCACCACCGCCTTGGCCGCCACTGCCGTCTCCGTCAATCCGCGGCCGCTTGTTGCCCGGATTGAACGGCTCTGCGCCAGCGTTCAGTGGTCCTGCTGCTCCGGCATTGCCACCACCGCGGCCCTGACCACCACCTCCGCGGCCGCCGCCTCCACGTCCGCCGCGTGGCGCCTGATAGACACCACCGCCACGACCGGCGGCTCCACCGCCGCGGCTGCCCGTGTTGGTACCGCCTCGGCCGCCGCCCGGAACAGGAATAGCGCTTCGCAGAGCAGGCTGCTGGTTCTGGTTCTGTTGTCCTGGAACTGTCTGCTGCTGATTCTGCTGTTGCTGTTGCTGTTGCTGTTGCTGTTGCTGATGTTTCTGGAAGGGGTTCAGATGTGATGTGGCCGGCGCTGGCTTGCCGCTGAAGGGGTTGTTCACTCCAGGGCCGCCTTGCGTGGGCAGAGACTTTGGCTGTTGCTGCTGTTGCTGCTGTTGCTGCTGCTGCTGTTGCTGCTGTCGCTGCTGTCCTGGAGCGACTGGCTTGGCCGGCAGGTTCGAGTTGCCTGGTACTGGCCGTGCTTGGGCTTGGGGTTTCGGGACGATGGCCGGCTTGGTCTCTGTTGGCCCGTTGGTGGCAGGTGTAGTGGAGGCTGCTGGAAGGGGAGTTGCTGGGGCTGCTGCTGGAGTTGCTGGAGTTGCTGGAGTTGCTGGAGTTGCTGGAGTCACGGGAGTTGCGGTGGTCACTGTAGCTGCCGACGGAGCCGCCTGAACTGCCGAAGCAGCCGAAACTACCGAAGCCGCCGAAACTGCCGAAACCGCCGCTACCGGCCGGGCGTCTTTGGCAATGTCCCAGACCTCGACGACGGGCCGCTGCGGCGTCTGCTGGGCGGCCGTGGACACGACGTCGAGCTTGGCGTTGGCCGTCTTGAGCTTGTTCTCGGCCATGTTGATGCGGATGGACGACTTCTTCTCGGCCATCATCTGGCCGTTTTCACGAGCCGACACAATCTTGGCCTCGTACTCGCCGCGGACGACCAGCTCGAGCTCCTCGCGCACCCGCCGCGACTCCTGGTCGATCTTCTTTTTGATGTTGGCCGTCACGATGCTGCGAATCGTCGGGTTGCTCGACAGCAGGTCGCGTGTTTCTGCGTCGCCGAGCTTCGACAGGTCCAGCGTAGGCGTCTGCGTTGTCGGAGTCTGCGGGCCGCTGCCGCCAGCGAATAGTTTGGCTGGTGTCTGGGGCTCTCCAGCTGGGGCTTCTGCTTTGAGTGCTTGTTCTGCATTCTCTGGCGCAGGCCCAGCCGCTCCTGCTGCTCCTGCCGCTCCTGTCTGCCACGCCTTCTTCTCCTGCTCTAGATCTGCCTCCAACTTCTCGCGGGCCTCCCGCAGCTCCTGCTCTCCCTTCTCCTTGGACTCCTTCAGCTTCCGGTTGAATGCGTCCTTCATCTTGTCTGACCGCTCCTTGAGGACCGCCTGGATGTTGTTTTCCAACTCCTTTGCCTTCTGCTCGAACACGGCCGCGTTGGCCTCGGCTGCCGCTACACGTTGCTCTAGAACTTGTCTGTCGGCGTCCGTTAGCTGTGGTGGTTGTAGTGCTGCTGTTGTCGTTGTTGTCGCTGCCTCGCCGTTCGTGTTGTCGGCTCCCCTTCTCTCCAGCGCCTGATCGCGTTCCCGCACTGCTGTCTCCAGCTGCCTGCGCACGTCTGCTAATTCCTGGTCCACGGCTGCCTTTTCCGTCCGGATCGTCAGCAGTTCCGTCTCCAGTCGGCTGACTTCTTCCTGCAGCTGCGCAGCCTGGCCAATGTCTTCGGATCCGGTCATGGGAACGTCTGCGGTGGCTGCTGAGCCGTATTCGTTGGCTGTCGCCTCTCCTTCCTCTGCTGCCTCTGCTGCCTCTGCCACCACTGCTGCCACTGCTTCTTCTGTTGCTGTTGCTCTTCCTCCTGTCGTCACGACCATCGCCGCCGCCGTCACTGCTGCTGCCAACTTTGCCTCCAGAGCTGCCTTTTCTGCTGCCACCGCCGACAGCTCGGCCTCCAATGCCGTCTTGTCTGCTGTCGTCGCTGCCACCCTCGAGTTTGCTGCTGTCAGAAGCTCCTGCAGTTCGTTCTTCTGTGCTGTCAGCTCGCGGATCTGTGCGCCCTGCTGCCGCGCCTTCTCCTTCGCCTGGTCGATCAGTTTCTGCCGGCTTTCCTTCCACTGTCCCCGGTCCGCCTGCAGTGTCGCCTCTAGCTCCTCCACCCGCTGCCGCTGTGCTGCTTCCGCCTCCTGCAGCGTCGCCCGCTCTGCCTCCACCTGCGCCATCGCCTGCCGCAGCTGCTCCATCTCCGTCGCGTC
This sequence comes from Leptographium procerum, assembly GCA_000806385.1. Lineage (NCBI taxonomy): Eukaryota > Fungi > Ascomycota > Sordariomycetes > Ophiostomatales > Ophiostomataceae > Leptographium > Leptographium procerum. The sequence continues at coordinate 2,368 of JRUC01000273.1, forward strand.
CGCCACCTGTCCGTACTTGCTGAGGATGCTCTCCGTCCGCTTCTGCCACCGGTCGCGGTCCTCGCCGATCTGCCGGATCTCCTCCTCCGCGTACTGCTTCTGGCTCTCCAGCTCTGACACCCGCTGTCCCAGCGGCTCCAGCTGCGCCTGCAGCTCCTGCACCCGCGCCTCCTTCTGCGCCAGCTGCCCCTGCGCCTTCTGGTTGTCGTTGCGCAGCGTCACGTTGCTCTCCCGGATCAGGTTCAGCTCGTTCAGCTTCTCCATCAGCTCCTTGTGCGTCTGCGACGACCGACTGACATCTGCCTGCGACCGTCGCTCCTGCTCCAGCTTCAGCCGCGCCTCGTCCAGCTGCGACTGCGCGTATTCCACCTTCTGCTGCAGCCGCTGCGTCTCCTGCAGCTTGAGGTTGTACTGCACTTCCAGGATCTCCTTCTCGCGCCGCAGGTAGTTGTTGAGCTCGCGCAGGCCCTCCGTCGCCGTGTCTGCAGCCGCTGCCGCCGCCGCCGACGACGACGACTCGCCATCCGGCCCGTTGCTGTCCGTCGCGACCCCGAGCGACACCCGGCTCTGTTGCAGGCTGGCAATCTGTCCCGTCACGCTCTCTAGTTGCTGTCCCAGCAGCTTGTTCTGCGCATTGGTGTCTTCGCGCCGCGCCTTCATCTCCGACAGCTCCTGCTCGAACTGCTGTCGCCGCTCCTCCCATGACGTCTCGCTCTGGCTCAGCGCCACCTTGGCTGACTCCGCCTCTGCCCTCCACGACGCCGCCTCCGTCCGCAGCCTGTTGTGCTCTGACCGCAGCTGCTGCAGCTGCTTCGCCGCGTCCGCGTGCTTCACCAGCTCCTGCTCGTAGTCCTTCTGCGCCTTGGCCGCAATCTCTGCCTGCGCCCGCAGGTCCGACTGGTGGTACTTCTTCTCCTCCTTCGTCCGCTCCTCCACCTCCTTGAGCCGCCCAATCTCCGACTCCAGGATCCGTTTCTCGTCCGACAGCTTGCGTCCCAGCTCCGCCTGCGAGTCCCGCAGCGCGTTGAGCTCGCCGTTCGACTTGGCCAGCTCGCTAGACAGTCCCTCCGCCCGCTGCTCCAGCTCCTGCATCCGCGTGTCCTTAGCTGCCAGTGCCGCGTCCATCTGTTGCCGGTATTGCTCCTGCGCTTCGTTGATGCTGTTGAGGTCCTCTTCCGCCGACTGCGCAATGTCCTTGTACGATGCCGTCTCCGCCTTGGTGCTCTCCAGCTCCGCCTGCGTCAGCTCCAGCTCCCGTCGGAGCTCGGCCACCTCGCCTTCCAGCTCCTGCAGCCGCGTCGCCGCCTGCTCGTCCGCATCCGCCTCCGCATCCGCCTCGTCCTGTGTCTGCTGCTGCACCCTCGACGTCAGCCGTGGCTGCAGCGGCTGCAGCCTCTGTGTCCGCTCTTCTGCGCTCCGGAGCTCAATCGTCAGCTCGTTCACGCGCGCCTGCAGGTGGTCTCGGCTCGTCTTGGTCGCCACAACCTCCTCCTTGCTCTGGCTGATCGTCGCCATCAGGTCGTCGATCCGCTTCTGCGCCTCCTGCCCTTCGTACTCCTTGCGCAGCTGCAGCTTCTTCGCCTCCTCCACCTCTTCCGAGAGCTTCCGCTTCGTCGTCGTCAGCTCCGCTTCCGCCTTGTCGATTTGTGCCTGCAGTCGTCGCCTCGTCTCCGACTCCGACAGCTCCCGCTCGTTCAGCAGGCTCTGCTGTGACGCCAGCAGGCTGTTCAGCCGTGCCTTGTCCTCACCCAAGCTCTCGTTGTCCTGGCTGAGCCGGTCCTGGATGCCCTTCCAGAGCGTCTTCTCCGCCTTGAGGTTCGCGTTCTCGTTGCGCATGCTCTCCAACAGGCTGCGCACTTCCACTAGATCCATCGCCACCTGCTGCGTCCGGATGTCCTGCTTGGCGTACGACTCCGAAAGACTCTGATTTTTCTCCTGAAGCGCCTTGTTGTCCGTCTCCAGGGCGGCGTAGTTGGACTGGAGCATCTCGTAGCGTTCGGACGCGAGCGTTAGCTGGCTGTTAATCCGCGCAATCTCTGCTTGCAGGCTGCTTCTCTCCGCCGACAGCTTCTCTACTTGGCTCCGCATCGTCTGCCTGTCCACACCCTGCTCGCTCCGGTATGAGTCAAAGTTGTTCTGCAGCTCGCGGAGCGCCACAGTCAGCTCTCCTTCTTCTGCCGTCGAGCTCTGCTCGATGCTAGCGAGCACCTCGCGCTGTTGGCTGCTACCGTCCGCCGACTGGCCGCCTGTGCCTCCGAGAACAGAGCTGATCTCCGCCAGGCTGGCCTTCTGCTGTAGCATCCGCCGGAACATGTCGCGCTCCGTCATGTAGCTCTTCATCCGGATCGTCACGGACTTGGACTCGTCCTGAAGCCGGGATACCGTGTCGCGGAGCGTCTTCAGCTCCACCTGGTCGCGCTCAGCCTGGCGCTTGGCCTCCGACGCCTCGTCGCTCTCCATCTTATTGGCCAGCTCGCGAGTCACGCGCAGCAGCTCCGCGTTCTTCTCCTGCAGCTCCTGGATGTCCCTGAACACCACAAACCGCTCTGATATGAACTGGTGCGTATCGGACAGGTCGTCCAGGGCACCCTCGGTGACGCGGCCCTTCTGGAGCCGCTCAAACTGCTGTAGCTCCTCTTCAGATAGCTCGTCGAGGCCCTTCTCCCGGGCCTGTAGGTTGAACACGAGCAGCTGGATCTGGGTGCTGAGGTCGCGGAGCTGCGTGCGCAAGATCTCAATCTCAGCCTGTGCCGTGATGCTCGATGCCTCCGCCTTCTTAGCTGCCTTCTTCGCCACATCGCGCTCTCCGAAGCTCTCCTCGCAGAGCTGGGAGATCTGAACGTTCTCAGCCCGTAGACGCTCGGCCTCTTCCTGGAGATCGTTGATCTCGGGGCTCTTTGCCTCCAGGGCGCTCATGATTTCGTCCAGCTCTCGCGACAGATCTTGCGCGCGTCTCCTTTCCCGCGAAAGCTCGCCCCTGGTCTTGTACAGCTCCTCCATCGCTTGTGCCGCCGTTATGCTGGACTTTCCGCGAAGGATGGAGCCGGGCGTGCCAAAGGGCGACGCAGCCCAGCCTGTCGTTCCGTTAGCTCGGGGCGTCTGCGGCGCCGATCCGGGCTGCCTCGTAGCAGCAGCTGCTGCCGGTGGTACCGTGGCGGCCTGGAGCCGGTCGACTTCGGCCTCGAACTGCTGGGCGCGCAGCTCCACCTGCTGCAGGTCTTCCTTGACCTGCTCCATTTCCTGGCGGACCCGCCGCACCTCGTCGGCCGACTCATCCTTGACCTGTTCCAGGCGCAGCTCTACTTCGCGCAGCCGGTTGCGATGTGTCTCGGTCTGCTGCTCTTTCAGCTCGACTAGGCGGCTCGATGATTCCAGCTCGGCGCGGAACCCTTCTTCGCTGCGTGCCGCGGCTTCCTGAAGCTGTTGCACCTTGGACAGGGCTTCGTCGGCTTTCCGCTGGGCGTCTTCCAGACGCGTGCGCAGCTGCTTCTCCGTGCGGCTAAGCGAGTCGATATTCGACTGCGCCTCGTCGTTCTGGCGCTGAAGCTCGGCGATGCGGGCGGCCTTCTCCTTACGGAATTTGAGCGACTCGTCGGTCTTAGTCTTCAGCTCGGTCTCAAACCACTGGTTGTTCTTCCGGGCGAACTCGAGCTCCTGCTGCAGCGACTGCTCGCGGAACTTGGCGCTGCTCACACCGGACTGCGCATTCTGGACCGCCTGTTGGAGGGCGGTGATCTCCTGGCCTAGCTTGAGGGTCTTCTGGTGTTGGGCCTGCAGCTCTTCGGCGAGCTCCGCGTTGGCCGATGTTTTCGACTCGAGGATAGACAGAGTATCGCGGTTAGAGGCCTCGAGGGACGCGTTGCGGCTGGCGAGCCGCTCGACTTCTGCCTGCGAATTGGCGCCGGAGGACTTGAGGGTCTGCAGCTCGTTCTCTATCGAGCGCCGCGCGTTCTCTGATTGCAGAAGAAATTAGCACGCCGAAATTGCATTACTAGTAATCTACCAAGCCTCCGAGATCATGCGTACCTTCTTCTTGCACTTTTCGTCTGAGCTCTTCGACTTCCTTACGACTGCCTTCCGCAGCAGCCTTGAAGGACTCGCTTCGGGCCTCGGAGCTGCGCACCACACTCTCGAACTCGATCTCAACCTTGAGCTTGTCGGCGTATAGGCTGTCGAACTCGTGTGCCTTGGCCGCGACGGCATCGAGAATGCCCTGGACGAGCTCGATTGTCGGTTCCGTCAGAACAGTAGAGAGGCTCGTTTCCGGCACGCCGAGGTGGGAGGACAAGTAGCCCACATCCACGGCTGCCGCAGCCATCTCGAGGGAATCCAAGGAGTAATTAAAAGAAGAAGCTACAAATGAAAGGCAGGTATGGCGTTGAAGAAAAAGAGAAAGAGAAAAGGAGAGGGGGTGGAAAGAATCAACAAAAAAAGCTGCCACACTGCAGACCTTCCATCAAGAAGACGTCGCGTGCAGCAGTTCTCGTGGAGATTAGAATCGTAAAGTATCAGAGGGTACAGTCGAAAACAGTGTCGATGTGCTTCATCGGGCGGTCGTCGACGTGCGCTGCGATTAATTGCGATGCTCTTCAACGGTTTGGGTTTTTTGGAGCCTTTTGTTTGTCTCTTTCTAGCTGTCACTCTTTCCAGCAGCTGAGAGAGATGTGATAGGCAGGCTGGTGCTCCAGGCGACGACAGAAATAATTGGACCAATGATAGCGCGTTATTAAATGGGTCTAAAAGCTGCTGATTCGTTTGGCGCTTATACGATTAGGCAGGAAAATTCGAAGCAGCAGAGAAGCAGGGAGAGGAGTAGGGAAAGAAAATAAATGATGGAGATTGTAAGCTGGGGAAATCAACAGGCGAATTTTACTTGATTCACTATTGGTAACCTTCACTTGCGCTGGCGAAGTTACGACGCATCGCAGCATCCAATCGATCACGTGACACATATGACCACATGTCATTGTGTGGAAAATCGGACGGCCGAAACGTCTTTCGACGCGAGATTAATGACCTTGTCATCCGGTAAGAGCTCGGTGCTATAAATACTTTCTCTCTGTAATTAGAGCGCGTCTAGCATCGAATCTATGTACCATTCTGACACCATATTTGTACAAAAAAAGTTTGTCCGGGTCGAACACAACAAAAACAACAAAAACGAACTCAAACTCCTGGCTGAAAGAATATCCCCTGTCTGCTTTTGGCTCCCCGTATCAACACACACGCACACACGCACATACACATAGTCTTTTACTATGTATGCGTCTGCCCGTTGTAATGGCCGCCATCCAGCTCCGCATACGACTGCGTCACCGGCCCTGACTGCCACGACATGCCTGGCGCGGCTGGATGTGTTGGCGACGGGACTGGCCGCGAGTCCGCCTGATATACAGGCTGGCCACCATACAGCTCAGGCTGAGACGGCCGCAGGGGAGGCGCCCCACCAAACGCCTGCTGGCCCGGCAGTTCGGCATGGTTTCCGCCGATCGGCGAGTAGCCTCCGGGGCTACTGGGGCTATACAGCTCCTGTGCTGCCGGGTAGAGCTGTTGCTGCTGGACGCCGTGGTACGAAGAAACAGGCGAGGCGCTCGGCATGATGGGCGTCTGCGAGTTGCCATAGTTGTGAGCGCTGGGACTGGGACTGGGGCTCACCGGCGGCTTCAGGCCTCCTCCAGCCACTGCTGCGGCCCCAAAGGCGGTCAGCTCCGTCCCGGCCAGCTCTGGCTTGCCCATGTCGCCAGCACCTGGCGGGAAAGCAGAGTCGGGCGGCAGCTGCTGGAACGCTGAGGGCGCCGACGGCCCGCTCTTGTTGCGCCGCACGCAGCGGAAGACTAGAAGCGTGGCCACTGCCAGGATAGCCAAGCCCGCGACGACACCGACGACGGCACCCACTATGACAGGCGTGTTGGATTTTCTCGACGAGCCACTGCTGCTTCCGCTGCTGCTATGGCTCGAGTCGCTTCCGCTGCTGCTGCTGCTGCTATGAGTGCTGCTGCTGCTGCCGTGCGTAGACGTCTTCCCCGTTGCCCCTGCTCCACGGGTGGCCGTGGGAAGCGTCGTGGCCGACTTGCCGGCGGGCTCGGTTTGGGATATTGATTCGGTGATACCGCTCACAACAAGCTCGTCCAAAGCAGCGCTGCAGTACGTGTCGAAAACCTACGCAGGTGTTAGCATATCCTGCACCCGACGTATCAAGTCAAGAGGGTCTGGACGTACGGCAAGGGCAGACGTAATATCGGCTGTATCCGCCGCGTCAGACGAGGAGCAGTCCCACTTCACGTTCGACGTGATGTAATTTGAGATTAGGCCAGACATGCTCTCCTTGATGCAGGCACATGAGGCGAGAAGCTGCGGCCCATCGGGACACAAGTCATTTGTGTTCTAGAGAGAGGGAAAGATTAGGCTTGTCAGCAACGCTCTGATTCTCGGCGAGACGTGTGGGTCATACCGTGAAGACAGCATAAGAGAGGGCGCTGGATGCACAGGGCGCAAGCTCGCTATAGGCCGGCATATCGCTGATATAGTAGGACACTAATGACATCGATAAGCATAGAACAGGGACGCGCAGATACGAGAGAACGGAACAACATACTGTCACCTGCCGGACTCGTCGGCGTTGGGAACGAGGACGTGCCAGAAACCAGATTGCAGTAGGCGGAAAAGAAAGCCTGCGCTGAGGAGATGTCGACGGTGTGTGACGAGCAGGCATCCCGGACATATGTGTTGATCGACTGGCTGATCATGAGCGAGTTCTGCTGCTTCTGGCACATGCAGGTGGCTAGGTCAGGCGTGTCGGCTTGGCAGTACTGGTAGGTCTGCCGGCGAGAGAGACTGTAAGAAGGTAGGACTAATAATTGAAGCCTGGTGATGAGAAAGCAAAAAGAGGACCGAGAAGTCAGGTCTGCACGCACCATGCTCATGGCAATGTAAGAGATCTCATTGACCGCACACGGCGCCAGATATGATATCTCGGGGATGTCGGTAATGTACTGGGTAACAGAGATGGATGGTGTTGGGAAGGTGACAGCCGCGTCCTGGTTGCAGTAATGGCTGAAGACGGTCGCCACTGACGCCTGGTCGTCGGTCGCGGTGTTCCCACAGCTCGCACTCACGTCCGAGGAGATCTGGCTGGCAAGGGAGCTGTAGTAGTTGTTCTTGGAGCAGACGCACGACTGCATCGCCGTCACGGCTTCGGGACAGCTCTCCTCAGTCATCCCCATGACATCATAGTTAAGGGCAGATTGGGCACAGGGGACCTGTAAGAGAAACAGGTTAATCATCTGTCACATCCCACAAGACGGGGACGCATCCATCGCCCGTATTCACCTACTAGAAGGGTGAAGATGGCCAGGTCGGTGATGTAGACTATATCATCCGCCTGGACCTGGGACACCGCGACGGCGAGTCCCAGGAGCCCCGATAAATGGCTGAATCGCATGGTGATGTGAGGAGGAAGGCCAGCCGCAGGACGACGATCTTCAGGCCCGATAGAGACAGTGAGAAGAGAGACACTGGACACCAGAGTACACCCGTAAGACAGGCAGAATGAGAACGACTGACAAGAATATCTCGGATCTTTTTTCTTGCAAATCCGACACCGAAAAGGAAGTCGTGTGCTTGAGAAGAAGAAAAAAAACAGTCAAATACAGAAAAACAGGAAAGGAACGGGTATGAGCGATTCCAACTTGGAAGGCAGGACCAACTTCCAAGAGCAACAGAGGCTGCAAGACTTGGGGACCGGGGGGAGAAAGGGGAGGGCCTTAGACTGTGCCGCCATCCATCTTGGAGGTTCTTACCCACCCTCTCCTGAAGACATGCTTTTCTGCCTGCCCAGGCAGTGGTTCAAGCTGGGCGAAACCGCCGTCGCCAACGGCTTCTGCAGACATGCAGGAGGCAAAGGCAGTCCTGGCCCTATCACAGGTCCATGGGCCCCACCTCCAGCTTTTGCATGCCCCTGCCAGCTGAAGGTTAGGGCGTTCTCGTGCCTGGATCGAGGTGCAAAGGCTAGTATATCTTAACTAACACTACTGTATGTAGTAGCCACGAAATTAAGCGCAGATTCAGAGTCTTACCAAATGCGGATAACAACGCGAAATGGCAGCTCTGTGGGCCCGGGAGAGGTTTGAGGGCGAGGCAGCCTTTGGGGTAGATGAGACGACGTGGCGTCCGTTCCTTGCATATTATGTACTGCATAGTACTCCGTATGTATCTTATGATATAATATGCTCAACAGTGTCGCAAAGGTGCCAATGCTCGCCTTCTGTGCAGCCATCACACAGAAAACTCACCAGCTACGACGTAAGTTTTTTGCAGAACAGTGCTCGTATAATCGTATAAGAGCGCGTCTGCCAAATAGCGTCTTGCCTCTCGCGCACAGATGGTTCCAAAAGTTTGTACTTGGACGATCTCACCCGAATTAAATTTAGGGCCAGGCTGCTTCGGTTGCGGCTCTGCATCATTGGCCAATGCCGTCCGGGGTGCCCATGTAAGCGTATTTCGCAATCGTCAGCAAAGCTGCCTTTGTACTCCGTAAGAAGAGACATTGTTCACGTTGTACTTCAAGAGCGTGGCTGTTAATTGCAACTCCATATTTGCTCTGTCACTGCCAAATCCTATTTAGACCACGCCTGCCCAGATGCGCTCTGTTTTATTTTTTCGTTCTCTCGCTTTCACGTCGTCTCCTTTTAATTTTCTTCTCTTCCGTGTCGAGTCCCGGTTTCGTTCTTGGTTCGCTGGACCAAGAAAGAGTACTTGCCAAGATTCTAACCCTGGTCAGCTTAGAAATGAGCCCGCGTCTTGGCTTTGACTCCATCATTGCTTTCTTTTCGCTCGAAAAAAAGGGGCGCATCTCTGCTCTCATTGGTTCGGCCAAGATAAACTTTAAACAAAGTTTTGCCGTTATCCGGAGCCCGTTTGTCCCGATGGCACTATACTCCGTACTCGTTCGTCATTTGGAGGGTGTTCCTATTGTTCCGCAACGATCAACGGAATAGGCCAGGTGGTCGGCGGGCAGGCTTTACCAGAGATCTGTGGCCGTGGCTTGTGGAGATTCCCAGCCAGATGCTTCTTGTGCTTCAGTCTCCCGCGCCTCGGCCTCCAGCTCCTCTTCGACCGTGGCTTGCCATCGGAAGGGCGGTTGGCGGGGCGGAATCTCGCCGAGCTCCGGGGACGGTGGGAAAGCAGCGAACGGAGATGGGTGCCTTGCAGTAGGCGGGCTGGGTTGGTAGCGGTACGTGCTGCTGCCGGGTACGTTTGTCTGCGTATACGAATCACGATAAGAGGAGCTGAAACCCAAGTCACTCACGCTGGAAGAGCCATCTGTCTGCGCAATGGCGCCGCGCCGCTGAAGGCGGATCCGAAGGAGCTCTCGCCTCATTTCCTGCTCTTCTAGCTCCTCCAGCTCCTTCAATTCCTGTTCCGAGAGCGAATGCTGGGGCTGGTGTCGGTGGTGCCAGCGGTGATGCTCGTGACGTGACTGACTGTAGTCGCTGCCAACAGAGCTGCGACGGCGATAGTGATGGCGGCGCAAGGCACAGCCATGGAGGTGATCTCCAAGGTGCTGGTGAGGGCAGTCACATTCCAGCCATGGAGCAGCATGATGCTTATGCAGAAAGGGAAAGCGGTGGTGATTCGGAGAAGTATCGGTGTCCTCGCCACGTTGATGGAAACGCTGGTGCTGGTGCTGGCGGTGGCGGTGTCGGCGCTCTAGGCCAAACAGAGTCCTCCAGCCCCAGGCCCAGTCGAGATGGAAGAGGAGCCGCCACAGGCCCCAAACCATTGCCCTCACCGATGCCAGGTTGAGACCGAATATGCCCGACTGCGCCACTGTCGCGATGCCCACATGACCGACGCCATAAAGCACGATGCCGACGGACGTGGTCAGCACCAGCATGACGCCAAAGAGGAAGGGCGCGATAGTATCGACCACCCAGTCGACAACAGGCTGCGCCTTGTCACGCAGCATGTCGGTCGTCTCCCTGAGCCACGCGCGCACACGCTGGGGCGCCGTAGCTCGCAGCTCTTCCGAGCGGAGCACGGCGTCGCGGATGGCAAGGTTGAGGGCGCGCAGAGGGGGGATGGCACAGACGATACACAGACACACCAGGAGAGGCATGCCTAGAAAGACGGTAGTCTTGGGCCAGACACAGCGGACCAGGCCGTCCCTGACGCTGGTGGATACGCTGCTGTAGTAGCGGGGTCGCAGCGAGGAAGAGACGTACGGCAGCACTGGCGGCCAGCTGAAGCGCTGGCCGTAGCCCTGGTCGAACGCTACGCCGACGACGTGCCGGGCAAAGCTGACCAGGGGTGGGGAGCCATCTGTGTATGGGCTGGTGCTACTCGTGCTTCTTGGGCGTCTGGGGCTTCTGACGTTGCTGCCTGTGCTGCCACCGGTAATCGTCGTCAGAGAAGTAGAAGCCTTTCCGACTACGAGCGACAGCAACATGCCGCTCATGAAGGCGTAGTTAGCCACCACAGCTGCCAGCGTGGCTGCCCCCTCGCACATCCTGTGTGTCAGAAGCCTGCACAGGAAGTCTCGAAGCACACGGTCACCATCGATGGGGAAAACGAGGCCGACGGCCAGCGGCGCCAAAAGAACGACGGCACATGTGAGGGAAAGTCCGGATAGGAGCAGCAGTAGCTCAGTCAACATTTTGCGAGCGTCCAAGGAGGATTTGATGAGGATAAGGATGAAGTAGGGAAAGAGGCGGAGGTGTTGGTAGTGGATGAAGACGAAGACGTTTTTTAGATGCGTCGACTCAGGGAAAACGTTGTGTGTAGGAATATTGGCGAAAGGCCGGTTTGAAGTGAATGCAGAGGGTAAGAAGCAGAAGGCACAGGGCAGATGACAGTGAGTCTCTCTTGTTGCTGGGAAAGGCAGTTGCAGTGAATGATGGGAAGGAGCGATGGGGGGGCTAAGACGGAAACTTGACAAACCCGCAAAAATGAGTGAAACTCTTCTGCTTTGAATTCCCTGCAAACAACAAACACAATATCACCATAAATTCATCACGGACTATGGATGATTCTGTCTCTTGCAGTTGCGTTCTTACTCTTACTGCTTTCCAATCCACGAAGCCGACAGACAGCGCCTACAAATCATCATTTCCCTATTTTCTGTTCCCAACACCGATGTTACTCTTGTATTGTATTAACTAGAAACAGGACAACTCTTCTATGTGACCAAATAATCAAAACAGCAGCAGCAGCTCAGCTCAGCTCAGCTCAGCTCAGCTCAGCTCAGTTCTACCTATGCTCCACCTTTGCTCCCTCGTCTTACTCGTCCTACTCGTCCATCCCCAGGCCGTCGGTCCGGCCGAGGAAGTCGCCCGTGGACGAGCGCAGCAGCTCATCCACGTTGATGCCGCCCGAGGTGAGGTAGCGCTCGCTGACGCCGACGTTGACTCGCCTCGACAGCAGCTCCCGCAGCTCTGCCCGCAGCGCGCCCAGGTCGGCCTTGCTGAGCTCGCGCGACGCCTTCTCGCGGCTGCGCCGGCCGCTGCCTCGGCCGCTCCACGACCCGGCGCGTTCCAGGCCGCTGTCGTCCGAGTCGTACTCGACGCCGAGCTCCTCGGCTGCCTCACGCATCCAGCTGTCGTCCTTGCTGCCCTTCTCTTTGGCCAGCGTCGAATCGGCCAGCTTCTTGGCCAGGACCAGCCGCTCCTTGAGGCGCGACACCAGCCGGCGGTCAATGTCGATGCTGCGGATGTAGAAGCTGGTGTTGTTGCTGTTGTGTTTGTTCTTCGTTTTTGTGCCGTTGGCGTTTGTTTTCTTGGTGGGCGCCACAGTCTCCTTGTCCTTCGCCTTGTCCTTGTCCTTGCCCTTGCCCTTGCCCTTGCCCTTGCCCTTGCCTTTACCTTTGGCCGTGCCTTCTTCCCTTTCGTCTTCTTCTCCCCTTTCCTCTTCATCACCACCCCTCTCGTCCTCATCCGCGCCCTCATCTTCCTCTCGCAAAGATGCCGCCGCATGAATCTTGGCCACGAGCCGCCGTGTCGGCACCACCTCCTCAGGTCCACACAGCAGGATACTCAGACCGGTACTGGCAGCACGCGCTGTGCGGCCGGACCGATGCACGTAGTTATCGGCCGTGCGAGGAACGTGGTAGTGAATCACGACGTCGATGCCGGGAATGTCGAGACCACGCGCGGCCACGTCCGTGGCAATCAGCACGGCACCCCGATCGCTCTGTGCGGCCTTGAAACGCTCGACAGCCCGCAACCGCGCTTTCTGAGGCATTTGCGAGTGCAGGGGGATGGCGGGAAGGTTGAGGTTCTGGAGCAGCGGTGCCAGCCGACGGACTGTGCTGATCGAGTTGGCAAAAACAAGCGTACGGCGTGTTGGCTGGAGGAGCAGCAGCGCATAGAGATATAGATCCTAGAACAGCAGACGAGACACGGTTAGAATCAAACACATAGCAAGTCCGACCTTGAAACTATCTCCCTGGGGTGAGAAACGCATTTCTGCCATACCTTTTCCATGGCTCCGCACTCTACCATGCCCTCGCGCAGCCTCTCGGCCATCTGCGACACAGGATTGACATCGATAAAAGTTGGGTCCTCCTCGCGGAAGTTGAGACGCTTCAGGAGGTGGTCCATCGACTGCTTCTGGTCCATCAGGTCGTACCGGCTCTTGCCTGCCAGCTTCTGCTGCAAGCCTCTGTTGAAAGTCGCCGAGAAGACGAGTGTCTGCCTGGAGTTTTGCTGCACTGATCCATCATCGTCTTCTTCTTCATCCTTGCTTCCATCTTCGTTCTCGCCCTTGCCCTCACCCTCGCCCTCGCGCTCATTCGTTGCCACTCTGTCAAGCGCCTCCAGGATATCCTCCGCCTCCTTGAAATGGCCGTCCGACAGTAGCCGGTCGGCCTCATCGATAACTAGAAAGTCGATGGATTTGAACGCCTCCAGCAGCGGCTTGCTCGTACTCAGTACCTCCCATAGCCGGCCCGGTGTGCCGACGACGATGTCGGCCTTCTCCAGCTGCCGTTGCTGCTTGAACACCGACAAGCCGCCGGTGACGGCACACACGTAGGGACCAGACGGGAGCGCCGCACACAGCTCCTTGATGTGGGTCGTGATCTGGTGGGCCAGCTCGCGCGTGGGCGAGAGAACCAGCGCTGTCGGGGAGCATGCGGGGCTCTTGGCCCCTGACTGCTTTTTATGCTTCCGCTCTGAGCCCCCCTCGGCCAGCCACCGCTGCACGATGGGAATAGCAAACGCCAGCGTCTTTCCTGAGCCAGTGGAGGCCTTGCCGATGACGTCGTGGCCCGCCAGGATCGCCGGTATCGTCGCGGACTGGATCGCAGACGGCTTGGAGAACTTGAGCCGCGCAAGACATGACAGCAGTGGTGGCACAATATCCAGCGGCACCCACGCCGACACGTCTGTGCTGGCGTCCTCTGCGTCGTCGTCCATGCCGGCCAGCATCGCAAACCCGCCGCCGGCCAGTTCTGGGTCGGCGGCGACAGCTGTAGCCTTGCCCTTCTTTGCGACCGCGTCCTTGCCTTGCCTCTCTTCATTTCCACCCTTCTTCCCTTTTGCCTTTTTCTCTTCTTTTGGCTTCTTCTCTCCGTTTGCCTTTTTGTCTTCGTGTGCCTTCTTCTTTGCTGGTTTAGCGCCCTTAGCTGGCTTGACTGTCTCGTCCGTCTGAATACTGCTCGACTCGCCGGAAGGGACCTCAGGGGTCTCAGGTGCACTGTCGTCGAATCCCTCGAACTCGTCGCCGTCCTTGGACGAAGGGGCTGTTGTTACCTGTTTCCATACGAAGCGTGTCAGTGAACAGGTTGGCGGCCAACAGATAGGAAGAGGGCAATACGAACAAACTGAAAAGTGTTTCCTGATCGCACGATATCAACGCCTTCAATCTCTTCTAGACCAAAGAAGCCCTCGGCGTCCGCAAACATCTCCGGAACGTCCACTGCCTTCCATTTTAGTTCCTCTGGGGCAACGACACGTCGCGGCCCAGTTGGCTGCTTGGCTTTTGCATTGTTCCCTTTCCTGCGCTTTTGTGGCTGGCCGTTGGAAGGCTTTCCAAACTTCCTCTTCTTGCCGCCTACGGCAGAGCCTGGTACCGCCATCGTTTCTAACTTCAAAGCAAATGGCTGTCAATTGTGAATACCGAAAACAGTTCGTGCTTAGGATGTTCATTGAAAGCAGAGCATCTTATCGTACAAGTTTTTTTTTTGAAATCCTTATCGATAAGCATAGCGCGAAATCTACAGCAGTGGGGTTACAGTACAGCTTCTCCGTAAGTATCTTAGCTGCCCAACTGCTCAACAGCAGCAGGCTGGCGCACGATTGACAGGCACTCAACACCTAACATAGGGGGAATGCAAGTATCGTGCGACTTCACCTGCAAATATCTATGGAAGTCTAAAGGTCGTTGAGACTGGCAGCGAAAATACGCTGCTTGAAATGGCGCACAGAGGCTGTTTTCCGGCTTGCTACTTAGCAGTCACGTGCGTAGTTACACCAAAGAGTTTAGGAAAATTCAGCTAAACTTTTCTACGTCTTCGATTCCTCAACCTACGTGCAGACCATTTCGTACCTAAGCCAGTGTACTGGTGTAGACAAAGAAGAAAATGGGCAAGTCGTCAAAAGACAAGCGTGATGCGTACTACCGGCTGGCCAAAGAGCAGGGCTGGCGCGCACGGAGCGCCTTCAAACTGCTGCAGCTCGACGAGGGTATGTCACTCGTCTCCGACCGCTTCTTGTTTTTCTGGGGGCACACCTTCTGACTGACACGGCTCCTCTAGAGTTCGACCTTTTCTCGGGAGTGACCCGTGTGGTGGATCTGTGCGCAGCGCCCGGCAGCTGGTCGCAGGTGCTGTCGCGGGTGCTGATCAAGGGCGACAAGTTTGGCCGCACAGCCTGGCAAGACGGCGAGGCTCTGCTGCGACAGCAGATGCTTGGGGTGCTCAGGACGGACAAGGAGACAGGAGAGGAAGCAGGAGACTATAATAGTGGTGGCGGCAAAGAGAATCTCGAGGGTCCGTCGGCCGGCCGGCCGGACGTCAAGATTGTGTCGATCGACCTGCAGCCCATCAGCCCGCTACCAGGGATCATCACGCTGCGTGCCGACATCACGCACCCAGCGACGGTGCCGCTGCTGCTGCAGGCGCTGGACCCCGAGCGGAAGCAAGCCGCAAGTTCTGGTGCTGCTGGTGCTGCGGTCGCCGACAACCCGGTCGACCTCGTGCTCAGCGACGGTGCTCCCGATGTCACGGGCCTGCACGACCTCGACATGTACGTGCAGTCGCAGCTGCTGTTTGCGGCGCTCAACCTGGCGCTGTGCGTCCTGCGCCCGGGCGGCAAGTTTGTTGCCAAGATCTTCCGCGGCCGCAACGTCGACTTGCTGTTTGCCCAGCTGAAGCTCTTTTTCCGACGCGTCGTCGTGGCCAAGCCGCGCTCTTCGCGTGCTAGCAGCGTCGAGGCCTTTATTGTGTGCCTCGACTTTTGCCCGCCCGCCGGCTTCCGTGCGAGCCTCGAGAGGCCGCTAGGCGTGGGCTACGACCAGGCCGGGATCGGCGGCGTCCAGCCGGAAGCATTGTCATCAGCACACGCTCCTGCCTCGGCACCCATCATCGCGCAAGACACCCGGCAGAACTCGGAAACAGGCTGCTGGAGCGTGACGATGGACAACAGCAACACTAGCAGCAGCAGCAGCAGCAGCAGCAGCAGCAGCAGCAGTAGCAGTAGCAGTAGCAGCAGCAACGGCGTCGAGGAAATCGAGTACGAGGACCTGATGGCAACACACAGCAGCGATACCCGCTGGATCGCACCCTTTGTGGCCTGCGGCGACCTCTCTGCCTTTGACTCGGACGCCTCCTACAAGCTGCCCGACAACCACGTATCGCTGGACCCCGTGCAGCCACCAACGGCCCCCCCGTACAAGAGGGCGCTGGAGATGCGCAAAGCAGCCGGCGGAGCCTACGGAAAGACATCGACACATGTCCAGTAAGCTGTATCAGGAGGGACCACCAGAATCACCAGAACCACCAGAACCATCAGGACCATCCCTTTCTCTATCAGTATACACAACATCACACCGTCTTTAGCTGGCTCAATTACATACACACAGTTCTATCCTCTGGCTTTTTTTACTCATTCTCCGCCATCTGAGCACATATTACCCGATCCATCTTTCTCCCATCCTCCTGACAGCATCCCCAAACAAACCTAACAAACCAAAAATCAGATCGCCTTTGCTATTGCTTCTGCAGCCGCGTGCTTCTGCCGGAACTTGTTGTTCCTCTTGAAGCCGCTGGCCGGTCCGGCCATCTCCAGCATGATCATGCTGCTGTCCGGCTTGCCGGGCATTGCACGATAGTGTGCAACAATGTGGGCCTTGAGCGTCGTCTCGTACATGCGGGCAGCCGCGGGCGTGCTAGCAACCAGCCAGAGGGTGCGCAGGTTCTGCCAGCCAAGGGTGACGCCGTTTCCGCTGTTGCCGCCTTCGTCGCCCACCAGCATCTCCCGCAGACAGCGCATCAGCCATGTGCCGAGGCCACGGCGCTGGTACGCGGGCAGGACATAGACGTCAGCCAGATAGGCAAAGGTGACGCTGTCGGTTATGAGCCGTGCAAAGCCGACCATCGGGCCCGGGCCGGCATCGTCACCGGTGCTGTTCTGATGATAGATGGCCAAGCAGACACTGGTGGCAACCAGGGCGGCCAGGGCGTCGGGCGTCAGAGGCGTGGCCCACCAGAGCACGCCAGAGGACAGGGCCTCATGAAGGGCGTCGAGCTGGATGAGGGATAGGTCGTTGGAGCAGAGGAAGTGATCCTGGATGGCGATGGCGGTTGTAGAAGTGGAAGTGGAAGTGAAAGCTGAAACGGGACCGGAACGGGAACCGGGACCGGATTCGGGAACTGGCAGCGCGAGGCTCCAACTCTGGGGCCTAGTGGCCGTAAAGGACGCCATGGTAAGCTGATTGTGGCGATGTGGTTAACGTGCTGGTGTTTCTTGTTTTATCAAGGCGTGAATTTCTATGGGGACGAAATAATAAACTCTACATGGGACAAAGGGAATTCTTTCTCCTCGCTCTAAGCCCACTATCCGTAGAGCCCTATCACCGTCCGGTGACTTACTAGCCGCGAAGTGGCATACCAGTGGGAACGCGCCGTAAAACGCCTCTGCCGAGGGACGAGTGACTGACAAATGCTGCAAGAGTTGCCACAAGGTGTGCTGCATTCTTTGGTTTTGTGCCAATGAAAGCTGTGCTGTATGAGGGGTTCTTCCGGAAGATGACTCTACGCCGGAATGGCGTATTTTTCGTGCGGTTTAGTTTACTCTTTATTAGCACTTGATGTTTTGCTCAAAAAGGGCTCGATGCAGCGATGCTAAACGTTGACGATAAGAAGAAAGCACACAGCCTTGATGGGCAAGAGACGTATAACACAACAAATGTAACAACGTAGCATACAAGCAGGCGTTCTCGGCCCAATAAGACCACGGCATGCAGGCCAAAGAAAGCGAGCCCTGCAATACAGGTACAGACCGGGGTTCTTTGACAGGTTAGTGTATTTTCTACCTGTCAGATATCTTACTTTTAGGGCGGAACGAGTGGAGTTGTTATCACTAACTTGCCAGGGGACTCTGTTGGAACAGTGTGCGACTTCCTCCTAACCAATTAACGGCCAGAAGGACGCACTAACAATCACGGGATCACATTCCATAACCAACTTCACTTCTTTTGACGCTCTTACGGGTTTCGTTACGCCTAACGGTCGTGGTCCACCCAATTGCCCACAAAAGAGACTTATATTGAATTTGGGCCTCCTGAGAGCCCCAATCTCGTACTATTTAGTGCAGCATGACTCTCATGACTCTCACGACTTTGATGTCAGCAGCTGTCCAGAAGATCCTTGTGATCAGTTCTGATAATATGTAACGACAGTCACCTTGCAACTCTCTTGCTAGTACTGACAATCTTGCAAGTCCGCAAGCCCTTCGACGGAACGAAGAGGCCGAGAAATGTCAGAGACGTTGGAGAAGTGCCAGGCCTGAGAAAACGGCCACATGCCGAGCACGCTGCCGACGACTTCAGTGGTCACCATCTTCCAGAGTGCCATACATCGAGAAGAAGCGCAGATGAGTAAACTCAGTAAGGGGCCGGAAAATCTAGCGTCCAGCCACCAGGCACCGCTGCACGCTCCCAGTTGCGGTCGCCCTTGCGCTCATGCCGCATCAGCTGCATCTCGCGCACGGCGCAGAACATGCCGTTGCGCCCGGTGCGCTGCACCAGCTTCCAGGCGCCGGCCGCGCCGGCCGCGCCGGCCGCGGCGTCCCACACCTCCTCGACAAACGCGTCGCCCTCTCGGACCGTCCGGTGTGGGTTGTTTGCCGGCATGGCCATCAGGGGCGTGAGCAGCAGCTGCGGCGCGATGAAGAGCCGCTCCCAGCGCTGGACGGCGCGCGCGACGGCCAGGGAGGCCCAGCCGTAGGTGACGCGCACGTAGGGGTTGACAAAGACGCCAGTGCTCGCCTTATTGCCGGCGGCGATGCGGGCTGCCGCCGCCTGCGACACGTCGGCCAGGAACAGGCAGCACTCGCAGGCGTCGACAAAGATCTCGGGCTCGTAGCGGAAGCGCACGGGGCTGGTGACGTTGGCCGGGCGGTCCGGGTGGATGACGTGGCTGCCGATGGCCTGGAAGTCTGGGCGCGGCAGGGCGGCGGCCGTGTTCTGCACGTACGCCGCCTGCATGGCCACCATGCCGCCCCAGCAGCCGGTCACGCGCACGGCATCGCTCTCGCGGAGCATGTCAGAGCGTGACAGACCAGCGCCGGCGCCGGAGAAGATGGGGAAGATGGGCAGGCCGTCGGAGTAGCCCTCGGCGTCGCGCAGGGCGAAGGCGTCATAGAAGATGAAGGGAATCTTCCAGTCCATCGAGCAGGCGGACAGGTACTCGGCGCGGCCGGTGGCGGCGGCATTGGTGCTGAAGAGCAGGTGGGCGGCGTCCAGAGGACGGAAAGCCACGTCGTTGAGGAACAGGACCTTGTCGAAGCGCGTGCCGCCGACGCCGTCCAGCGTGTCCAGCGGCCGCAGCGCGCGGTTGCGGATCTCGCTCAGGTATGCCAGCCGCTTAGTCCGCACGGAGCCGTCTGGCATGGTGATGTTGGGCATGCTGTCCACGGCGACGTGCTCGTCGAAGACGATGGCGCTGCGGCACGGCACGCGGCTCCGCAGGTCTTCGAGCGCGGCCGCGCCCGCTTCGCCGCTGTCGTTCTCATATATGCTGAGGAAGACCCTGTCTGGCCCGATCAGGTGGATGAGGTCCAGCACGGCCTGGCCCCATCGGCCGCCGGCCAGACTGCCGCCCTCGTCATACAAGCTGATGCTGATAAAGACGGTCTCATTGAGCTTGTTGGCGCAGCCTCTGGCCGCCGGACTGCGGCCCTGCCAGCCGAGGTCGCGGCAGTACTGCTCGAGATCGTGGTAGTGTGATGGGGGATGCTGGTAGGACGGGCCTATGATGGGGGTGACGACCAGGAGGACGGCGAAAAGGGCGAGCGTGCATCTGAGGAAGAAGGCGGCCAGCTGGCGGACTGGACGACGGTGCCAGCGTATCCACCAGATGATCCGTCGGGCCTGCTGACAGAGGCTGGGACAGAGGCTGGGACTGAAGCCGAGGCTTGGGCTGGGGACACGACCAAAGTACGGCGCTTCGTAGCCGGGCTTGTCGAGAAGGAAGGTGGTGAGGTCGTCGTGCGAGCTAACCAGCGATTCGTCGTCAGAATCAGGGGCCGGGGACGAATATAGACGGAGCAGCGGTGAGTGGCTGCCGGGAAAGGCATCGCACTCGTTCTTAGACGAGAGGCGCATGGCTGTCGTCTTGGCCCTGAAAAAGGTACTGAAAACGGCCTTGAAAACGGCCTTGAAAACGGCCTTGATAACTGCCTTGACAACTGCTTTGATAACTGGGCGGTGGTGTAGTGGCGAAAGCAGTTGCACGAAAAAGCAAAGGAGCAAAATATCAGGAAACAAAGCTGGGAGCACAAAAGACGCCGCCGGCCAGGAAAAGACCAAGTCACAGAAGACAAAGAGTGAAGGGCAGGCCTAGGCGACGTCAGTTGACAGGAGTGTCATGCAAAAGGCATTAAGCTGCTTTCATTCTTTCTCCTTGCTCTTATTAACATGTTGGAAGCTCGCGGCCATGTCTTATTTTGGAAGTCGGGAACTCAGCTCAGCCGCTCCTGCCAAAACGGCGACATGCTCCCTTAATATGTGCACAGCCGTATCTCGTATAGCACAGACTATATTAACTCGTAATTGTGATTCTTGACACTACGATCCAATCACGTTCTTTGAGGTCTAGAGAAATGTTTCCCCTGCGCCATAGATGTTACTGATCCAAAGATGATCTATGTGGGTCTTTCACAGCCTCCACCAGGCAGATACTATGCAAGATATCTTACATAGTATGTAACATATCTTGTGCCCGCTGTGGCAGTGGCTGTGGTCGTGTGTAGACATGAGCGATGACGCGTGGCTCTGCAAAGCTGTCGTCACCAGCCAGATTGCTGCAAAGTGCCTGAAACGTGGCAGCAAGAGGCCAGAAGCTGGCGACCTGCCTGATGTGCGTGTCTCAAAACCACGTACGAAGAAGACGTTTAATGTCTTGAAGTGTGGGGCTTCTAGGGCATTTCTTTCGACTTCAAGCATATTCCGTAAAAAGCAGCTAGCACCGAACATAGTATCTTACGACGTACATAGTAGTAGCATGCCGAGTAGGCGGTTGGCGAGGCTGTTGATCTAGCCCTCTTTCTCTGCCTATTTCGTCATTATTCTCTCTTTTCCACTTATTCTCCCCCTTCCCCTGATTTTCCTCACTTCCTCACTTCGCTTTTATTGTTTATGGAAAGTATTGATGTCATTAGCGGCTGTGCCTGAAGGATGCTACAGGCCAGGATCCTGGCCACAGGCCCAGCCAGTGACAGATTGGGAAGCTGCTGCAGGCCGACACGTGCTCTTCACTGATGGTAGCATCAGGCACGGCCAGTAATGAGCTTGTAGGCGGTTGAGCCACTCTCCCGCCCGAGATCATTGCTGGCTGCCAGCCCTGTGTTCTGGCCGCTGGCCAGCTTGGGCTCCCATCTCTCTTCCGTCTCTCTCTCTCTCTCTCTCTCTCTCTCTCTCTCCCATCTTCATAACGCGCTCTCTTCTCTTCAACTGCTTTCGTAGTCGCCGTCCTTCCTCATCGTCCATCCCAGTCTGCCGATTACACGGCTTTTCCGGCTCATCACAGCATCTTCTGCTTTTCAGTCTATTGCCTTTTCTTACATTCGTCTCCACAATTCTGCTGCCCTGCTCATTTGGATTGCGAGTTGCTCCATCAATTGTACGAGTCAGAATGGTCCGCGAAGGCACGAGGTCCCAGACTGGCAGCGCAACGCCGCGTGTTTTCCACGCCATCGACACAGCGCCGAGCATCGTGCGCAAGAAGATCACCAAGCCAGCAACGGCAAAGCCGACCGGGGTGACAAAGAAGAAGACTCCCAAGAAGGAGCCCGGCCCTGTTGCCAGGGTAAGTGGTGTTGGTGGGTTATGCTGTCTCAGATCGTCGCTGAACCCCCCCGGGCTGCAGGTCAAGGCAGCCGCCAAAAAGGTAGTCGAGAAAGCTGCCGCCAAGGTCGAAAAGGTAAGCTAACCACTGGCCTCTGGGGACATCTTGAGATCTGTGGCCATGTTGCTTCGCCGCTGACGTCCCCAGAAGCCTAAGAAATAGCAGCGCGATGAGGCCTAGCCTTGGTCTGATTTGGTTGATATGGTACGAGCACATAGCAGGCCAAAGTGTTATCTACGAGTAGGATGGGGAGATCGACAGGCTCGTGGTGCGAAGCAACCGGTGTATTTTTTTCCCACGAGTATTTCCCTCCTTTTGCCTGCTGTACCCTTTCTTGAGTTCTAGAAGCAACGCCTGCATTTTCTCCGAGTAAAGCTGTATTGCAAGAAACCTACGTAAGATAGTTCTTCTTCCATCTCGTTTCGTCATTTATCCCTATTGATTTGCTTGTCGTATGTAGCCTTGTGGAATCTCTGCTTACTTGCTTGCTACGGTGCTGTTACAGCGGCACTTGCGCTAATAGCGCCCGTTTTGAGGTGCTGCAAGTACGACAAGATACTAAAATACAGTGCTACGAGTAAGGATATCTTACCACTGCCCCTCCCTATTACTTGCCGTAGCCAATCAGCAAGCTGTCTGATCTCCCTTTGGCAGCTTACTGCGTATTTTTAGCAGGAGCTTGGAAACGGGCCCTAGCTGAGCTACCCCTAATAGCCAATCAGCCTTGGCGCGATCGTTTTTTTTTCAACCAGAACATCAGTGACACGCTATGTTTTGCGCGACGCAAAGAAAATTGGAGACAATAGTCACTCGTGCCAAACGAAGAGCGAGAGAGAGAGAGCCAAGCGAGAGAGAGCGGGTTGCTTGCCAAACGACCATCACGACTCCACAATCAACAAAAGACATGGTAAACGAGGCTGCAGAAACGGACCACCATGCACGTTATCAAGCCGTCGTGGCTGAGCCATAGTGGTGAGTGGGAACTGGGTCTTTTTGGGAGGAGGCAGCTTTACTTCCCTTGAAGAGCTTGTGATGGAGAGGACAAAGCGGGCCGGCACACCATCGGGCCAGCGGGCCAGCAGGCCAGCAGATGGCATCAAGACAATGAAGCCGCAATGAAGCCGCAATGAAGCTTCCTCGGGAAGGAGAAGGCAGGGTGAATGCAGGCTTTGCTAACCATAACTGCGCGAGCAGGCGAACAAAAGGACTTTGAGGTCTACAGCTGCCACGTCTCGTCCGATGGCAAGCGGCTGGCAACGGCCGGCGGTGGTAGGTTTTCCCCCAAGCATCTCTTGACGGTTTTCTCTCGACGGCTTCTCGCTACCACTTCTCGCGACAACCTTCTTTTCGGCAACCCTCTCCCTCGCTATATCCCTCTCTATATCCCTCTGCCTGTTCCGTTCCGCTGACAAGGCCCCCAGACGGCCACGTTCGCGTGTGGTCGACCGAGTCCATCTACAAGTCCGACGATCCGACATACACGAAGCCGCGACAGCTCTGCCACATGAGCCACCACCTCGGTACCATCCACGCGGTGCGCTTCTCGCCCAGCGGCCGCTACCTGGCATCAGGCGCAGACGACAAGATCATCTGCATCTACCAGCTGGACCCGAGCCCGCCGTCGCACGCGGCCTCATTCGGCACGTCAGAGCCACCGCCGGTGGAAAACTGGAAGACGCACCGGCGGCTTGTCGGCCACGAAAACGACGTGCAAGACCTAGCCTGGTCGTACGACTCGTCCATCCTGGTGTCGGTCGGGCTCGATTCCAAGGTGGTCGTCTGGTCGGCGCACACGTTTGAGAAGCTCAAGACGCTGTCGGTGCACCAGAGCCACGTCAAGGGCGTCACCTTTGACCCGGCCAACAAGTTCTTCGCCACGGCCAGCGACGACCGCACCATCAAGATCTTCAAGTTCACCCCGCCGGCGCCCCATGCCACCCAGCACGACCTGGTCAACAACTTTGTGCTCGAGACCACCATTAGCGCCCCCTTTAAGAGCTCGCCGCTGACGACCTACTTCCGCCGCTGCTCCTGGTCGCCCGATGGTAACCACATCGCCGCGCCCAACGCCGTCAACGGCCCCGTCAGCTCCGTCGCCATCATAGAGCGGTCCCGCTGGGACAGTGAGATCAACCTGATCGGCCACGAGGGCCCCACCGAGGTCTGCATGTTCTCGCCGCGCCTATTCTACACCAAGAAGCCGGCCGCGGCCGGCGAGGTCAACGGGGCGCGCGATCGCGAGGCCGAGAGTCTCGTCACCGTCATCGCGTCTGCCGGCCAGGACAAGACGCTGAGCATCTGGAACACCAACACGTCGCGGCCCGTCGTCATCTTGCAGGACCTGGCGGCCAAGTCCATCTCCGACCTTGCCTGGGCCCCGGACGGCCAGACCTTGTTTGCGTCCAGCCTGGATGGCAGTGTCGTCGTGGTCAAGTTCGAGGAGGGCGAGCTGGGCTGGGTCGCCCAGGCGGAGGAGATCGACAAGGCCCTGCAAAAGTTTGGCGCCTCCCGTAGGGGGATGGGCATCGCCGAGGATGTCGAGGGCCTGAACCTCGAGAAGCACAGCAAGGCCGGCGAGCTGCGCGGTGCCGAGTCGCGCATGGGTGCCCTCATGGGCGACGGGCAGCTTGCCAAAGCCAAGGACAAGGACAAGGACAAGGACAAGGACAAGGACAAGGACAAGGACAAGGACAAGGACAAGGACAAGGACAAGGACAGCAGCGGAAGCAATACACCGCAGGCTACCTCCGGGAGTGCAAAGACGCCGAGCAGTAAGACAGCCGAGACAAACGGCAGCGCCGGCTCAGAACACGCAGATGGCAGCGCAGACCAGAAGGACAAGGAGGACAAGGATAAGGAGACAGCAGCGCCGACCGCGGAGGAGGAGACGGCCGCCCAACGGGCAGCACGGATTCAGACGCTGAAGTCGCGCGTGACTATCACCAAGGACGGCAAGAAGCGGGTTGCGCCGCTGCTCGTGTCGTCGTCGGGAACCGGGCAGTCGCTGCTACCGCAGTCACAGTTTGTCGGGACGACCAATTCAAACAAGACGGCACAAAACGAGCCGCCACTGACGATCCTGGACCTGTCACGGCCGGTGGACGGGCTGCCAAACGGCGGAATCGCGTCGATGCTGCT
>JRUC01000277.1:0-26923 GCA_000806385.1 Leptographium procerum
TCGCCGGAGCGCGCGCACGTCGACGGCAAAGGGACCCTCGGGAGGCGGGCCCTGGGGCAGAGACTCGGGGAAGAGGGCGTAAAAGGGGAGGGCGGGTTTTTGTGATTGTGTCTGCTGTCGTGTCTGCTTTGTCTGCTCTTCCGCTGTACTATCGCTCGGCTTTGCGCTGTCGCTGTCGCAACGTTGGGATGCCGACGAAGATGAGGACGAGGACGAGGACGATGCCCGGATCGTCTGCCATAATAGCCGCCGCCACAGCTGCTTCGGTGCTGTGCAGCCGCTGCGCACACGCATAGTAGTCGCAGTAGTAGTCGTATTCGTAGTCATAGCCGTAGTTGCCGCTGCTGCCGCTGAGAACGCCTGCCGCCGCGTTCGCATAGCGCCAGTCCCGAGAGCCGCCTGGGCACAGACGGCGCAGAGTGGCCGCCGGCTGCCGGTGAGCACGGTAGCAAGTGCTGGCCTCATGATCCGGGAACAGATCGTCGCTGGAGAATAAGGAAGACAGAGAGGCGGTTAACCGAGGGAAGGCGAAGATATTGTAATCTGCACTTCTCGCGTTGAAAGGCCGAGTGCGTCAAAGTTGGAAAAACAGCAGCAAATGGGCGGGATATATATCAATTAAAATTTCTAGTATTGAGAAAAAAATACACCAAATGGCAGCTGCAAATAACCCGCTGCGAGCCGTATGACGTCGCTAAAACCCGCCTAATAATGGGCCCCCCTAATATGTAGTAAAGGCCGCCGCAACCCCGCCTATTAACACCGAACCCGTGAGATGCATTTCGGAGTTTATACTGCTCTCCTCTCTCCTTAATTACGGCAGCATTTCTATTATTACAGTGGCTCGTACCGCAGTCTCACGAGAGCGTCACCGCCTTCCACCGTCCTCTCTCCGTGTGCCACCATCGCTCCTTGTCCTTCTTCTGCGAGATCTCCCAGTTGGCATTCCACCGTCCGGTGCAGCCGTCTGGCGTGGCCGCCTGGTCTGCGTCGCCTTTGCCGCTGCTGCTGCCACTTCCTACCGTCTCGTCTCTGTTTGCGAGAAGATCGTCCATTTCCAGCAGCCCGCCCTTGTCGTCCGTGGCGCCCGCGTCCGGCAGCAGGTGGTATGTGATCCGGCTGTGCACTGTCCCGATGAACGCGCCCACGGCGTGATTTTCCACCAGCGCGCCGCTGTCATTGCGCACGTTGACGATGAACCGCGGCGCCTGCTTCGCCGCCTCGATTCGCCTCTGCGCCAGCCTGCGTGCCTCGTGCAGGTCGCTGTACAGCTGCGGAAGGAGGCACTCCTGCGGCGCAAACGCGGGGCTCGTCGGCGACGCCGTGCCGCCTAGCGAATACGACGTGTTGCTGCCGGACCGTGAGTGACTGCTGCCGGTCGAACTCCCACCCATGCTACCGACTGTGCTGCTGCCGACCGTGCTGCTGCTGCTACCGCCACCAAACGGCCGCGAAAAGAACGACGATGACGACGACGACGACGCCGAGTCGCCGCGTCCGTGCCTGCCTGACGGCGACGGGAGAGGCCCATCTTGCTGCTCGTTGGCCACCCGGAATCGGTCGGCTGGCAGGTCTGCCCGCAGCTGTGGCCGACACAGCGCCTGGAAGATCCCTTCCGGGTCTGAAGGCGCCCGCAGCGTCCGCAGGCTGGGGAAGCCGTCTGCCGCGATGCTGCGCGCCAGCGCCATGTCCGCCGCGTTGGCCCGGTTCGCGTACGTCGGCACGTCCCAGTGCAGCCGCCGCAGCGATGCTGACGCCAGGTACGGAAACAGCCAGATGACCTCGCCAGACGCCAGCGTCGGCGGGTACATCTGCACCAGCGAGAACGACGTCAGCAGCGTCAGCTTGGATAAGATGCGCGCCAGCGCCTGCAGCGAGTCGAGAGCCACGTGGACTAGCGAGAGCGACACCAGCGACTGGCTGTTGCTGCGCGAAGCAAACATCGACAGGCCGGCCGACGAGACGCCTGCCACGTGCACCAGTGACAGCTTCTTGAGCGGCGGCAGGCCCAGGAGCGTGGCATCGCTAAAAGACGTGTGCGGGAGGTGCGAGAGGTACAGGCTCTGCAGCGCCGGCAGACACGTCAGCGCTTCGATGAGCAGCGTGTCGGGTGCCAGTGTGGCGCCCGGCTTGCAGTGCACTGTGAGGCTCGTGAGGTACTGCCAGGAAACATGCAGGTCGAAGAAGTTGGCGCTGTGCTCCGGCTCCAGCGGCGGCGGCGCAGGGACGCGGAACTGGGAAGAGGGCTGGGAAGAGAATTGGGAAGAGGGCTGGGAAGAGAACTGGGAAGAGAATGGTGAGAGCTGCCCCGGCGATGGTGGTGGTGATTGCTGGGCCTCTGATGTTTGTGAGTGGATCATGAGTGCCAGAGACCGCTGGGCGCCGCCTCTTGATCTTGGCCGTACCTGCTGCTGCTGCTGCTGTGTCTCCTTGGACGGAGCAGGGTCGATGACCCAGTTCATCTCTTTCAGACGCTGCCTCGTGGACAGAGCGTGGAAGAATCGCTTAAAGGAAGCGTGGTCGTATGTCGGGTAGAAACCGACCATGCGCTCTAGGTTTGGGCAAGCCATGACGACCGATGCAACCAGGTTCTGGTACTCGTCCATGGACCCTCCTTTCGGCGGGTTTGGCACCTTGATCGAACGCACAATGGCCGCAATCTGTGGACTCGACCGCAGCGTCCGCCGCAGCAGCGCTAGGCGCGTGCCGTGCTGCAAAGGCTTGAGCTTCTTTCGCTGGTGGGCCGAGTCGACGCCGACCAGCTGGACGTCTTCGTACAGGGCGACTCGTGCGTACTTGAGCATCTTCCGTGCCGCCACGGCCATGGAGCACGCATCTCTCATCCAGCACGTGGCGCAGCTGTCGCTGCCTCGCGAGAGGTGGATCTCCTTCAGCTGGTCGAGAATAAGCTCGAGCACCTCGCCGGGAAGTGCTGCAAAGATCTCGCCCTCTGCCGCCCGCCTGCGGGATGTCTTGATCAGCGCAGGCCGCTTCCATTGGGGCTGCCCTGGGTAATTTGATGACGATGATAGTTGTGGGAGAAACGTGGGGCTGCCGGGCTGCTTGGAGTCTGTCGCTGCTGCTGATCCCGTGGACGTGTGGGACATGACCGTGGTGGTCGACGACTGCGAGCTGTGTGAACTCCAGCTCGGCGACCGCTCTCGTGCAGAATAGTCCGAGGCCTCGCCAGAAAACGTGGTTGTCGATACCGCAGACACCTGGCTCGCGTCCGAGAGCCGCCGCGGTAGGCCTGGGTAGGCCTCTCGTACAAGTGTATGGGTAGACATGGTGCTCTTCTGCTGTCGGCTGGGCAGTCGGCGCTGCTGTTCCCGGGTTAGAGATCGGTCGGTACGGAAGACAAAGTCTTCTGTGGACTGCTGCGTTCTTCTGGCCGGTGTCGTTGCTTGTGAATGTGCTCGTAATGGCCGATGTGGAAATGTGCTGGTCTCGACAGGGGCAAAGTGGCCGACCTCCTGGATATATGGAGCACCGCTAACGAAACCAGCTCGCTCGCCGGAGCCGTCCATAGCGCACTGCTGCGCTCCGAGGCCTGACAGCCTCGCCTGGCCACTTGTAGTAGTAGTCGTACTCGTACTTGCAGGGAGTCTAGTGTAGTAGCGTGGTGGGGGCTTCAGGAGATTGGGATCATAGCTAAGAGCCAAAGTTGCCGAGGCAGAAAGGTGTCGTACTCGAAGGTGCGATGGCTTTGATCTGCATGCCCGAAAGTGAGGAAATGGGTTAGCCGAAAGAGAGAAAGAACGAATGAAAGATGAGATACAATGAAAGATGAGATCCAAAGAGGAACGCCCAGAGCAAAGCAGCGAGCGTGCTGAAAGTCAGTGAAGAGCGGGGAATGATGATCCGATGGGCGTCCAAAAAGCGTGAAACGGCAGAGACAATGGGGGATCCGCTGCAGAACAGGATAGCGTCCTGGCCACGCTTTACTGAAAGAAGAACAAGACTGCTTCAAATCAGGGCACGGACGGCAGCAATCATTTACGGAGTAAATGGATGGCAGCCTGCCAAGTATCAGCACCCAGAGATGGGCAGAAGATGGACTGTTTATGGAGTGCAAACGCTCCGTCGTTGTGCCCATTTTCTTGGCTGCCGCAGCACTCTCCTCCTATCTCGTAATCAGGCCAGTTGTCGGGCTGACTGACTGACTGACTGACTGACTGACTGACTGACTGACTGACTGACTGACGGCTGGCTGACGTGCGCCGGCTAACACAGAACAGCCACACGAGAATGTTTTGGGTGCATCAATGCTCTCACATAGTAGGAATATTTGTGCACTAGCACGGGTGGCAGAGTATCCCTCCATCCAGCGTCTCGGGCATCCTTTGCAGCCAATTATGCCTGCCGGGCTACCCGCGCGCCAATATTCCTTGCGTGTGGTCCTTAAAAATGGCTGGCGTCGATACATGGCGTCGCAAGCATCGGCTGTATTCCAATAGTAAAAGTGGGAGCCAACCGGCAAGCTCGCAACTCGTACGAAGTGTGTGCATGCTATGGAGTATGTACCATAGAAAGATACGAGTAGTAACTGGAAGCGTTGACACCGTTGCAATAGCGTGGAGCTAGCAGGTTGGCGGGGACATCATTGCTCCTGTTCTTCAGGCACGTTTCCCCTGGACGGTAGGCCGTTGACGCTAGAAGCCAGGGGCTATTCCGCACTACTCCGTTCGTAGTAGTTTTCTGTCCTGCAGCCGCTAGAGCAAGGGGAAATGTAAGAACGGGTTAGAGCTTGTGGGCGGGCTTGTGCTGATCAATTCGGAATGCGAGAATTGCGATGGCACAGTTGGAATGGCGAAATTAAAACCAGCGCACGCCCGCTGACCTGCATGCTGCGAGCCTGTTCGTATTCAGCACTCCGTAGCAGTGGCAGCGTGAAGCAGCGTCGTGGCGTCTTAATCTCTCTCATGCGAGCCCGCTGTTTTTTTTTTTTTTTTTTTTTTTTTTTTTTTTTTTTTTTTTTTTCTTTTTTCTTTCTTTTTTTAGCCGCCTCGTCTGGCCCAGCGAACAGCCGCTGTTTCGGCATGCTATTCATCTTCCTCTCTCTTCCATCCTCCCTCTTCTCTTCGCTCACGATCCGCAGTTGCTTAAGCATAACGGACGAGGCGCAATTGCTAAACCAGGATGGTGGCGGGAGGCGTTTCCGATCCGTGATTTATCTGATCCAGTCCAATCGTTGCAAATAGTACGGGGTCCCTCGTATATCGTAGTTCCTGCATCTAAGAGGGAAGGGGGGGGGAGAGGGCATGCGGCTGAAGGCTAGGCTGGAAAGAGGTGTGGAGGGAGCAGGGCGGCAAACCGGCTTGAAAAGAGAATAGAGTATGGAGTAACAAGATACAGAAACAAAACAAACAGAAGTATCAGACTCACGGTGATGATGGGGGGGAGGGTCTTGCTGGCCTGCTCCCAATATCCGTGTTCCTGAGCTTCTGCTGCTCGAGGTTGAAGAAGATGCCGTCAAAATCTGTGGCTACGACTGTGCGAGTGCTCGCACCGACTGCTTGCATGTTGGTCACCTGGCTGACGCTCCGGCTAGCCAACACTCCTCCGCAGACAGCCTTGTCCCTAGCTGCGCCGGCGAGGGGCGTCATGGTCTTCCCTGCCATCCATGACGCCCTCCAGACGCCTCTTGTGTCGCGTGCCGCCGCTGTCAGCACCGGCGTGCTGGAGCTTCGCCGATGACCCTGCATGGTGGGTTTTGTGTATTTCTTGCTCACGGCGGCTTTGAAGGCGTTATCCAAAGAAAGGAAGGCCAAACAAAAAAGCAAGTAAAAAAGCAGGCAGTAAAGGTAAGCCTATTTTTCCGTTGGAGTTGTCTAGGTCGTAAAGAAAAGAAGTGGTCTGTCCTTTTTTTTTTTCTCGTTTCCCAGTCTCCCTTCTTGTGTGCCTTGTCCAAGGCTCGGGCGGCTGTCTTGTGGCTCCTTTATGTGCCATTCTTCTTGTTTCTGTTGTATATAAAACGCAGTGTCGCCTCTGCAGCTGCCCGTTTCTCTGGAATGAGAGCGTTGACGGGGTACGGCAAGGTGGCTCCCTCGGCAGTGGTGAGACACTGCTCGCTGCTCTTTCTACATTTGCTCATCCGCAACGCACTGCTCTGGTTGACGCATTCAAAAAGCATGCCAGACGGATCATTTGCTAACAGTAAGATACTTGTCAAAATGTAAGAAATGTAAGCCATACAAGTATTGTTATAAACAGCGTTTTGCTCGCATTTTTCGGTTATTCTCTGCTCTCTACTCCGTGCTACCAATCCTCTCTCGCTTCGCGTGCAGCTCGCATCTTACCGAAAGTCCTCAGCTCACGCGGCGAGCACGTCAAGTGGCACCCGACCACCACCCCCTCTGCGCCTTGCAATATGTATACATGAATGCATACATACTCCGTAGTATGTGGGGAGGTGGGCAATGCCGTCATGAAGAGTGTCAGAGGAGAGCATTGTGGGTGCTGTTACTCTGTACTCCGTAGTAGAAATCAGGGTTTCCCTGGGCCTGCGGCTGGACGGGGCTGAAAAGCAGGCAGCCAGAGCTGAGGTGGGCATCTGCCTCAGCAGTCAAGGCAGCCAGGGCAGCCCAGAAGCCAGGCTCGTATCGAAATGGCGCGGCGGTAGCGGTGGGTGGCTGCAGCGTGCTCTATGTATCTTATCTTACTCTGTAGAGCAAATCAAGCAAGCCGACTCGGCCAGATAGGACAGTCGAAGTCGTTAGTGTCACCTGCTCCCACAACATCTCGTCCCGACAAACTTGCTGCCGTCGTTTCTGAAGCTTGATTAGCCGGCATCGGCAAACCGCACTTGCAGCCTCGCTTTTTTCACGACCCGTGGCTGCTCGTGCCTGACATTCTCGTCGACGGGCAGAGCCCGCTTGTCTGCGGCTGCCAGCCGGTTCAATTGAGGCGTGAGCGGCGTCTGGGCTGGCGTGGCTGTTGCTGTAGCAGCAGCTTCCCCCTTTTCCGCCATCAGCAGGCCCTCGTCGGGGTGTTCTACCCGTCCGAAGCCACGTCCGAAGAGAAAATGTGGAGTGGCAAATGGTGCCATCTGCTTCCAGGCATCACCTCTTTCAACTTCTGCGCTTCCTCCTCCTCCTCCTCCTCCTCCCCCACACCCCCTCAGATTCACACCCGCATTCAATATCCACTCATATATCGGCCGGTCGTCCAGGATCGTCTTCATCGTCCGGTGCTCGGCCTGGGTCATGCTCTGCCGCCGCTCGACGATGAGCTCCTCGAGGCTGTCCCGCAGCACCAGCGTCTCGACCGACACTTGGCGCTGCTGGCTGATGCGGCGCACGCGGCCGATGGCCTGGGCCTCCACCTGCGGGTTCAGCACCGGGCCGATAAAGTAGACGCGCGACGCCGAGCGCATGTCCAGCCCAAAGGCCGCCTGCGAGAGGTCCATCAGCAGCACGCGGAAGCGCGCGTTGTGGTTGAACGTCTCGACGTACTGCGCCCGCCGCGATGCCGTGATGCCGCGCGCGTAGATCAGGTGGTGCACCTGCAGCATCTCTAGGTGCTCCGCCAGGTAGAACGCCACGTTCTCGCTGTCGTAGAACACGATCATCTGCTCCGTCTCCTGCTGCCGCACGATCGCGTCCAGCAGGTACGACAGCTTTGCCGACGCCGTCGACACCAGCCGCGCCCGCGCCAGCGGCTCTGCAATGATCGGCATCGTCGTAGTGTCGGCAGCGGCAGCGGTGGTAGCAGTGGCAGCAGCAGCAGTAGTAGTTGTTGTTGTTGTGGTCTCCAAGCCGCCCACCTCTGGGATGTTATCCATCCGCGACGGCGTGCCCAGCGAGCCTGATCGTAGCTTCAGGCTGCTGCCGCCGTCGTCTCCTAGGCCTGTGTTGCCAGCGAGCTTCGGTGTCGTCCTCGTCTTCGACCTTGACCTCGACCGCGGCTCCTGATGGTTCTGTTGCGGTTGTGTTCGCTGCTGCTGCTGTTGATGCTGTTGGTTCTGTTGGTTCTGCTGGTTCTGCTGGTTCTGCTGGTTCTGCGCCTGTCGCGCCTGTCTTGTCTCCTCTCTCTGCAGTCGTATCCTCGTCCGCACCTCTTGGCCCTTTCGGACAAATCGCCCATCCCTGAACATCATCTCGAGAGAGTATGGCGCGTCGATGCATGGCCGTAGAAACTGCTGCAGCGCCCGGATCAGAGGAGCCGCCGTGCAAGTTAAACTGTCTGTATCTTTCCTTCCTTCCTCCATTTTTGGCTCTCCGCCATCTTTTTTTCCTTCTTCACCCCTTCTCTCCCCGTCGATGGACCATGCGTCCGCAAATTCCCCTCCACCAGGAAAATCGCGGACGTAGACCGGCACCTCGTGAAACTCGTCCACGAGGCGCTTGAACTTGTTGTCCTTGGCCGTAAGTCCAAATGCAATCGCCTCCCGCAGCGCCTGCTCGTCCTCTGCACCGATGGGGACTTTGCCGTCTGCCAGAAACTTCTGCGCCGTCTGGACCGCCTTGGCAATCTCCTCGGTCGAGTAAAAGTAGCCTCCGAAAAACGTCGACTGCCGCATGTTGCTGACCAGCTGTAACAGGGCACTGCGCTGGCTGGGGTGAAAGAGGTAGTCCTGATCTGTCCGCTGCGACTGGACCGCATTGAAGACGATCATCATCGAGAACAGATTCAGGCAGAGCTTGTCCTGGTACGAGCCGTCCAGCAGCACAATCTTCTCCACTACCGGTGGCAGGAGGTCGCCCACCTCCGACTTGCGGTGCCGGATGATGAGCGAGTCCAGCGTCGACCGCAGGCAGCTCTTCCGCCCGCCGCTGCGGCTGCTGTGCTTCGGCTGCATCACGTAGACGGCCCAGTCCGCCGGCGTGTCTCCGCTCTCGCTCGCGCTGTTAGCCCACGGCCGCATCTTGAGGTACAGGCTCGCCATTGCCCCAATACGCTCCAGATCCTTTCGCTCCTGCAGGTGCGATGACGCGCCCAGCTTGTTGGAGTCTGCTGCCACCGCTGTCGAGGCAGCTACTTCAAAAGCTGCTTCACCGGCTGTTTCACCGATCTCACTGCCCAGCGCCGCCGGTGCCGGTGCCGGCTCATCCACGCCAAACAACCCCGTCGACGGCGTGCCTGTGACGATCCACCGCGCAGATACCTGAAGCAGCTCGAGCACAAGCAGGAGGTTCGATTTCGCCCCCATCCGCGAGTTCCCCAGCCGATGTCCTTCATCCACAATCACCCGCTTAAAGTGGACCGATGCTAGCGGCGAGTTGAAGACGATCCCGTTTCTCGTCACCTGGCGATCTCGCTCTAGCCTCTCGAAGCGCGGGATAGAAAAGAGCAGGATATCGGCCTCGAGAATCTCCTTCGCCTCGGGCACCGGCGCCTTACCCGACACCACGAGAACCTGAAGTCCTTCGGTGTGCTTCTCGATTTCCTGCTGCCATTGGCGGACCAGGTTCGCCGGCACAATCACCAAACTGCAGCTGCTCAGACAGATAGCCGCTCGTGGTGGAGGCGGCACCGCTGACCTGCGTGGCACTCTGCAGGGATCCCGCCAAGTCTCGAAAGGGTCGAGCGTGTAATGCGCTGGATTTCGCTTTATAATGTCGATGCAGTTCTTGTACTCCGGCGCGCTTTCGCCCGTCTCCTCGAGGAAGAGTTTCCACGGCACCGACTGCTTTGCGATCACCGCCGCCGCCATGTCGGCCAGAGAGCCGATCTTCGCACGCCGTATTCCCGTCCCTCCGCTGCCGTCAGCATTACCCCGGCACACTTCGGGCATGTCTGCGGGAAATGCTCTCGTGGCCAGGATCAGGGACAAGCAGATCAGTGTCTTGCCAGTCCCCATCTCTTCGGCCAGGATGCCCCCCGACGTGTTGTCGTAGTAGCGCGGCTGCCGCAGCACCTCGCCTGTGACATCATCGTAGAACCACGGCTGGCCGTTTTGGTCGCGGATTTGCAGCAGCCGAGGATCAACAACGCGGCCAGGGCAGAGCTCTCGCTGCAGCATCACAGCGGCAGAACGGCTCTGGTAGCGGTACAGTTTTGACTTTAGGCCGCAGATCTTGCTCGTGGCGAGCGAATCCATTGCTTGCTGGCTCAGCCCGTCTCGTACTAGGTCAGATTGCGGCTTGGGAGACGGGATGCTGTTGAACATTTGCAGCAGTGTCAGCTGCTTGTCCTCGTCGGCTCCGCCGCTGCTCCCATCGTCAAGAGCCCGAGCTAGCGTCATGGCCAAGTGGTCTGGCCTCCACTTCCCGCTCCATGCTTCGGGAGAATAGTCCAGATCGTTCAAGAGGGCTTCAAAGTCCCTCTGCAGCTTCGGGTTCGTGCGGTGAACCAGCCGACGGTACTCGTCGTTGGGAAGCAGGTAGACCCGGCAGATCCCATGGTCCGCGCTTTCTTCGCTTGATCTGAACGAGAACCAAGCCCAGCGTTGTCTAAACAGTCCGGATAGGCGAGCTAGTGGCTTCAAACCAAGGAGCAGCTTCCGCAGGGGACCCTCAAGGCGTGGCTCTGCCGCATTAGGGATGTTGCTGGGATGAACAGCGAGCTGCCAGCCGCGGACACTTTCAGAAGATTGCCACAGGTCTCTATCCTGAGCGTCCAAATCACTCGCGGATACATGTAGACAGCCTGTTGGGATGTACCGGTCCAGAAGCACTGCGTCTTCGGCCATGCCTCGCAAGGCTGCCACCCTCAGAAGGGTGGGTCTGGATTCGCCTCAAACGCAGATGCCTAGCGCCTCAAGAGAGCACAAGGCCTTCATTGAGTTATGATGGAGACGTTGCGGCGATAAGTAAGATATCTTGCAGACATTACTACAGAGCGTTTGAGAAAGACGGACTAAATGGTTTCGTAGTTCGAGGCATCAAAAGTCTGGGAAGGCATGTAAGAAAAGTGGGCCCGCTCATTGGCGCCTACCCTACGGAGTTGATAGTAAGATAATAATTGCGCCTGCCTCAACCAGCGATTGGCTCCCATCTTTTTAGTAAGCCGATTTTCCACTCCTTGAACTGCCTTTCCCTTGCCGGCAATACCGAATTGCTCTTCTCCAGCATTCTGATTACGGCCTGGATGGACTCTCCCGGAAGATTGATTTCCTGGACATCAGAGTTCAGCTTCTCCAGGATGGCATCTGCCTCTGCTCTCTGGATAAATTTGTAGAGCAGCTTGACCGCCAGCACTGGCGCTCTCTGGCTGCTCGACGCATACCGGATGTTGCTGTTGAGGACCCAGACATGTAAAACCTCGGTCGCAGAGGCCCCATCTTCAGGTGGCAATGCGGCCAGCGGCAGGAGGTCGTATATGGGCATGATGAGAGATTTGGAGGAGCCGGACCGGGAAATGGTGGCCATCAGGGTGGCAGAGAGGCACTCTGATAGTGCAGGCTGAACTGTGGCCTCTGTATTGCACTGCACCTGCCACTTAAACAACGTGACAGACTGCATCCTGAAGTTGAAATAGCCAATCTGCGCGCGACAGGAGGCGCAAAATATGTTTAGACTCTGAAATTGGGGTCTGCGCTGAGCAGGCTCTGTCTCGATACTCTGCCGGTTCCGAGAGCCCTTTTCAAAGGTCGATTCTGAGAACTGACGAGGAGGTCAGCTATAGAAATAAATTCACACAAGGATGCAAAGGATAAAATAAGAAAACTACGCGCATGTGCCTATGGTCAATACTGCTGGAGTCCCATAGCTCTGGGCAGCTGCAGTGAAATGTCAAGGCGAGACAAATAAAACAGGACAACATCTTCTTTACCAAAGGATGAGAATGAGAATGAGCCCATCGCTTCGGGTAGAAACAATGGAGCCAATATGCTCGTCCAGGTACTGAGATGGACCCAATTGCGATTTGCTCTTGGGCAGTTGTATCGGTGAGCATGCTATTGAGCGAGTGGCAATGAGCCCCCCTAGCTTGGCCACCTTCTTGATGCCCGGATGTACGAAAACGTGGGGAAAGAAGCGAAAAGAAGCAAGATGAAGCGAGAAAGAAAAGCAAGGAGAACAAAAAAAAGAACAAAAACGCAAATGTCCTTACCACGATCCCTCCGCAGTCGCCCTCTGCAAACACGAGCGCGATCAGGTCCACGAACCCGACGCCTGCCTGCGCAGAGATGATGCTGTTGGCACCGTAGCCTCGCGTCACCAGGTCCTCGCTGGTTGCCTTTCCGTTTCCTTGGGCATCGGCGTCACCACCGCCGTGCTGATGTTGGTGGTCCGGCTTGTGGCAGTGCCAAAACTCCATCATCTCCGCCCAGTTGTCGCTGGGCAGGTCCTTCCAGATGCGAATGTTCTCGGCCGCGACCAGCTGGGACCGGCAGGCTCTGCAGCTAACGGGTGTGTTCGACCGCAGGTCCCGCGCCGACCACGGCGCCGCCAGGTCATTGGTGGCCGAGGCTGCTGCTGCTGCTGCTGCTGCTGCTGCTGCCGCGTCGTGGCCATCGTGGCCATCGGGTGCGAGGGCGAAGGTTGGGCTGGCCAGCGGAAGCCGCCACGACGCATAGCCGTGCATTCCATCTTCCTTCTCGCTCGTTTTCTGCCGACGCTGCTGCTGCTGCGGCACGGCTGTCGGCAGCCGCGAGCCAGCTGCGGCCACAGGGCCTGGTAGCCTCAGCTCCTGCAGCGAGCCGCCATGGCGAACGCGGAGCGTCAGTCCATCGGCAAGCACTTCTGCCACCGTCGACCCATCGGCAGAACTGGGAAGCGTCACAGATACAGACACCTGGCGGATGTTGGGGAGCAGCTCTGCGTATATCTGTAATGGGCTGGCTGCCATGCTTTGTATGGAGTCGAGCGATGCGTGCTGAAATCCCACCCAGCATTCACAATTTTTAGCGCATCGAATTTGTACAGTAATGCACAGTGTCAATTCTACAGTATTTAGCAGGCTTCCCGCCCCCCATAACGCCAGCTTAACATGCCTTTCCCTTCCTGGTAGATCGTTCCCGTCCGAATATTGTGCGTATCTTACAACTTTATCAAAATCAGCCCTCGGATATCATTACATGACTCCAATGTATATACGCCTCCCGTTCAGTTCCCAAATATTCGGTCAGTCGACTTCCTCAATATCGTCGTCACTCAGATATAGCTTGAACATCGGCAGCCCAGTCGCCAATGCCAGAGCGTCCTCGTCTTCTGCTGGCCGTTGGGCTACCCTGTTAACCGTAGCCGGTCTCCCCCGCTTTCGTGGGCTGGGGTCATCTGTCGGCTTGTCCGTTGCCCAAGCATACTCGGCAGAGAAGCTCGGCCCGCCTGCTGCTGTGCCGTCAGCTTCCTCGTCGTCAGCGTCCTCTGCCGACGTAGCTGGTGCGCCAATGCCACGGAAAGATACAATCCTTTCCAGGTCGCGCGTGCCCATTGACCCAAACGAGCATTTTTTTCCCCTAGCAATCAATGCCATGTATGGAAGCCGCTCCAGAATCATCTCCTTCCGGGCCGAACTCCCGAGTGACAAGAGCGGCGGTGGTGCATCATCGTCGTCGCTTTCCTTCGTAGTTGCCGCTCTGTCTGTGGTAGATGGTAGCCTCGGCTGGGATTGATGCTGTGAAAATTGCCGCTGAGTAGAGGCCTGGCTGCTAGCCATCGTCGTAGAATCGCCTCCTTGTTTCGGCTTCAGGAATGTCAGAGCTCTGCTGGTGATGTTCTGGGTTGACTGGGTCGAGCTCGAACGAGGTGCCATTTCGCCTCTGAGGAGTTTTGATGACCAGATATCAACCAGTCCTTCGAGCTCCTCCCTGCTCCTCCACAACTTCAGGCTCATCGGGTAGAACATCTTGAACTGATCGCCCCGGCCGCCGCCAGCTCCCCCCCGCTGATAGTGGCCTGCCGATGATCTCTTGACCGGCGATGGAAGAGAGAACAGGAGGCCTCGAACAGCTACCTGGAAAGCCATTTCGTCCTGGCGGAGGACATGGCTGCCTGAGTCTCGCCCAAAGTTGGAGCGGTTAGTGCCCCTGCCGCCGAAGAAAATGTCCCAAGTCGGACACAGGAGGTCGCTCTCGGAAAGGTAGTCGATGCAGCCATTGATGTAGTCTAACGATGACTGCGGATCTTGTGGTCCGCTCCGCTCGCATGAGAGTGCGTAGTTTTCATGCAGAGCAGAAATAAATGTGTGTGTGTCTGTGCCGGTCTCGTCTATAAGAGTGTCCACGGCAACAAGCGACCGCTTCGGACGAGCATACTGCGCCAGATAGTCAGGCAGCTTCTCTGCCCTCGCCTCGTCACTGTCGGGCGGGTATGGGATGTCGTCTCGCTTGTTGTACACCACCTTTCCAACTGCATGGAACACACCCAGGCTTGCCTCCCGTTGGGACACCATCTGAAGTGTCTCCACTTCTCCTTTCGTGAGCGCGGCATTCTTGGGACCCTTGCGACCCTTTGTGAAGCTAACTTTCGCACCCCAGTCGCCGTCATCATCGCCCTTGACGCAAAGGAACTCTAGAGAGGCAATAGCGCTCCGAACATCTCCAACCTCGCCCAGTCGCTTGAGCACCTGAGGCCCCGGAGTTCGCCTCCTGCCTGACTTCCTCGCCTCCTTCTGCACCACGATATCCAGAGCCCTAGCCAGAAGCGATGGTGCGATGGCGTTGAACTCAATCACGCATGTGCCCGGGTGTCTAAGAATTTCAGGTCCCAGTAGCCTGTGAGCCGTGAAGCTGTCGGCCGACGCCGACGTCGTTGTGAGTAGAGTTTCTGACACGACCATGATAACCGGAGAGATGTTGTCCGTGGATGCCTGTCGCTGTGCAAACATGGCCAGCGAAGGTGTGTTTGCGGCCAGGTATCCCAGCACCGTACTTCGAAAACTCGTCAGGCCGCTAGACGATCGCATGAACGTGTTTGGAAACTCCTCTATGAGGATGATTCTCCTACGTTGGCGGGTGTTGTCGCCCAAACTCGAGGTGCCATTCACCCGTCTGGCCGTGTCATCATCGCTGTCTGAGCTTCCAGCGTCCAAGTCCAGCTGTGTAAAGCGCGACCCACGGTTCAAGAATTCGTCAAACTGAACTGCCGCTGACGCGAATCCAAGTGAAGCCCCGGGCCCCGATCCAGACGGGTTCCTCCATTCGAGTATCTCCAGGCCCAGTTCCCTTGCTAGCAGTTGTAGTGTTGTCGTCTTCCCTGTGCCGGCAGCTCCTTTCACCACCAGTAGTCGCTGCCGCAAACGGCCCGCCAGCACATCTTCCAGCCATCGCCGCACATCCGCCACCTTCTTCTTGTGCACTGCGAGCTCGTCCAAGTTGATGGGTGCGAAACGCTCGGACCAGGGACGCGAGTCGTCATCTTCAGCTGAGGTCGCCGCCGCGATGGAGGTTGGGCGGGGCGGAAGTCGAAATTTCTGGCTTGCAACTGCCACAATGGGCGGTGCTGAGCCTGTGCTGCTGTGGCTCTGGCTAGAAGGCGGCACTGACGAGGAAGGAAACTTTGTGCTTCCCCATCTTTTTTGGGCTCGGCTGCCCACATAGCTGGATATGACAGTGTTGCTTTCTGCTACCTCGTCGTCCTCGGAGATAGGATCGCTAACAATATCGTCCAGCACAAAGTCAACCGTCTTAGTCTTCTTCGGTGTGTTGAGTGCCTTTTCAGCCTGCTTCGAGAAAAGTGCCACTAAGTCTCCGGATTTTCCCCTCTCGTCTGCCTGTCCCTTGTTCCCTGTCCTCTTCTTGGCCGGGCTCGGGCAGGGGCTTTTGTTGTCGCCATTGTTTTTCGTCCGAGTCGAGAGTTGCCGGAAGGGAGACGTCACTGAGGGTGAGCCATTGAAAGCAGCTGACTTGCGGACTGGACTTGGGGAGGTGGTGGGTGTGGCGGTAGATGTGCCAGCGGTCGGGACGATCTTGTTCGAGCTGGGGGACGGGAACAGGTAGTTCTTGAGGCTGTTCTTCCTCTCGTGCCGAGTCTTCTCTTCTTCGCTGTCCGAATCCCCTAGGACGTTCCGCTTGCGACGCGGCGCCATAACGAGAAAGGAGTCGAAGCTGTCGCGGCGCTCATCGGGTTTGTGTGCTCTGAAAAGAGGACTGTGCAGATAACGAACTTGTAGGATGGCGGATAGGGTGTTGGTGGGGGGATAGTGCTGTTGTAGTTCAGCCGTCACCCAATGCAAGGCTTAGGCCCCTCTTCGCCGTTGTTGCCTCTCTTATTTCACGTCTCACAGGCAACCGCTCCTTGATTGCAAATCGAATGTTAGCGAGGAAAGCAGCAATTGCCAAGTGGAGTTGGTGGCTGAGGGTAGAAGGATCAAAAACACGTTCGGAGAGAAAGCGCGATCAAGACCATAAGATGGTAGCGGCAAGTACTTAAAATAAAGCCCCACAAGCGCACTCTGTCAGGGGCACCCACTACGAAATAGTCTAAATGGTGACGACGTTCATGTTAGAGCTTTTCGAGAAACAGACTACGGTTGATCATATATTAATTACACATTGTAGAAAGCTATGCATTTTGGAGACGGAGCGCTGTTCAAACTCGGACAAACAAAACATGGCTTTCAAATTTTAACAAATCAATCCCTTAGGTTGCTCTGCTTTAAAAAAAAAAAAGAATACAAGTACATCTGCGATAATGTTACTGACTAAGGCAAGCGTTTTTGATTTTGAGAACCGTGCCTTACACACTATCGTCTTGCTTGCTGACTTCCTCTGGGCTTGTTTCGCCGACTCGAACTGTGCGATCCCATGACTCGACTCGCCGCTCCAGGTCTTCTCGAATGCTCCGGATTCGATGGCTCAGCTTCGGACTTTCTTCGCCTTTGTGGCCGCCTTCGGTAGCGTCTAGCTCTCGTAGAAGCCTTGCGGCGCTGTAGATCTTCGGAGGCCGATCCGGCCAGCTTTCCTCCGACTCGGCATCGATCTCGTCCTCTGCAAGGCAACCTGTGTCGCTGCTGTCACAGACAAGTCCAGCTTGGTAGGGGAAACTGTCATGGTGTAAGCCTTCCAGCCGCTCTGCCAGGTTATCTTGGAGGTTTTTGAAGCATACCTCGGCCTCGGCCATGGTCGCAACCTCCCTTGACCTGCAGCCGCAGGCTGGGCATATAGAGTCGACCTTGATCGGCATCATTCTGAAGTACTCCTGCTTTTGAC
This sequence comes from Leptographium procerum, assembly GCA_000806385.1. Taxonomy (NCBI): domain Eukaryota; kingdom Fungi; phylum Ascomycota; class Sordariomycetes; order Ophiostomatales; family Ophiostomataceae; genus Leptographium; species Leptographium procerum. The sequence continues at coordinate 17,036 of JRUC01000277.1, forward strand.
CCTTCTTGGCCGGATAGAACTTGATGGAGCCATGCTCGCAGGGGAAAATAAAATGGCGGTAGGATGCAGTCATGATTTCAGTTTTCTGAACGTACTGTCAAAGTGCCACGAAAGTTGCAGATATATCGCTGATCTAGATGTCCCGGGAGCGATTGCTGTGAATACAAAAAGCTGACGAACTTGATTTCCTGACTTACCGTTGGATGTGAGAATGAAGACCTTGTAAAATAGCATTACAGTGCGCCTCATAACGTGTATTCATATACTGCCCGCGATACCATATCAAGTTCAGCTTCTGGACTAGTACGGCCTCTTCTATTCACATGAACAAGTGTGCAGAACTATTCTTCTTTGTTCACGCATATTTGTTCGCGGTGTTATCATTGAGCGACGGAACACTTCCTTTGTTCATTGTCAACTCTGCTAATCGTGAACAATTTGATACAGCGTATTTCCTGGAAATATTAGGCCAGGGTTCCAAGATCCTTTCGAAGAAAAGCAGATCTAATCAAGGATTCCGGACGACAGAATCTCATCAAAATCTGCTGCCCACGCCAGCCTGACTTCTCCGGGAGCCCGATCATAATTGCTGAATTTGGGTGCTTCCGAGACGTGCGGAACTCTAATCCTCAGTCGTGCCAGTGTCTTGAGAGTGCTGCTGCCGCTTGGGCCGTCGCTGGTCATGACGATCCCACCGGCATTTGCCTCGACGAGACACACCAGGTCGGTCAATGAGTCACCAATGTAGACGACCCTCTCCGCCTCCAAGTTGGCTGCCGCCCCCATAGTCTCTTGCTTGTCGTTGCAGGAGGCCAGTGGCTCTAGTGGATCCAAGGGCTCCTGGCGACCTTCCTCACTTCTCTGAAAGTTGGGGACAATATTCCCTGACATCGTCACCGTGTTGGAGAATATCCGAACGCCCTGGCCGTGTTGGCTGCTCTGCTCAATGACGCCTCGGATCCACGCATCCGACCAGTTGATAGACACTATGGAGATAGGCCAACCCCGGCGCGCAGACACATCATCTAGAAATTCGGGGAACCCAGCGCGTAGGCGGACTGTGCCAGTATCTGCCGCAGCGGCATCGCGTCCGGCTTGGATCAGCCAGTCCGAAGTGAGCCCGGCAAAGAGCCGAGAGTCGCGCACACGTTGGATAGAAGGGATGTCGACGGTGTCTCGCAGGCTGGACAGAAAGCAACGCTCCGAAACGAGATCCGTCCGGTCTGGCGCGGCAGGTTCATATGCAAAGACATGGGTTTTGTGGTCGGCAATATATGCGCCCACAATCGTTGCCCAGCGGCTGGTCCAATCCTCCCCTTGATCTTTGACCTGCTTCCGCTGATGCTGCTGCTGCTGAAAGGCCGCAGCAGCACTACCTAAGGCGTTGATCGTGTCGTCTTGTGTGATGGTGCCATCAAAATCTAGTAATACGTGCATTTTCGTGTTCCTGGGCCACCTGTCTCGCCGTAAAGTGCGGAACATAGCCATGCGCAATTCTACGTAATGCTGTCCATAGCATCATTGCGCCGTTTATCTCCGCCAATAACACCGGCGCCAGTGGACAGACAATATTCACCAGTCTGCCTCTTCAAGGTTACGGATCTTACTCATTAAAAAGCGACTCGTAGTTTTTCTAGATTTTTTAACCGCTTCAACAAAGCACAGCCAATTCTCTAGATACAGCCCAAACCCATTATTAACCTATTTTTTTATCATGAAATATACCGACGACTTTATCACGTAGTCTGCCGTATTCTGAAATTGTGGGCGCTTGTGTCAATTCAAGCACACAAGTACCACCGAACGCCTGCAGTGGGGGGGGGGGAGGAAAGAGATTAGGAGAACATAATGGTATCGTCGCTACTGCGAGGCTTGCGGAATGACGTCCTCAAGCTTCACGTCGTCTTCGCCGTCCGTGTCGGTATCTGCGGATTCCGCCACGAACTCCGATGCCTTCACCTCGGCTGTCGCCGAGCCATCCTTGCGATTCTCAGGCTTCAGCTCCCAGTTGTTGGCAAACCGGCCGCTGCGGTGCAGGTCGGCAACCTTTTCGAGCGTCTGGCGTAGGTATATCTCGGGCTGCGGGATCTCGGCTCGCAGAGCCCGCATCGACCAGAAGCGAAACCTGGCAAAGCAGGCAAAGATCAGGTCGAGCAAGTCGTTCTCCGGCATGCGCGCCGTCTTCGTCTCCATCTTCTTGACCTTTGGTGCCGCTTGCGCAGTTTTCTATGTGCCCAGTGTGTTAGATCACGCAAACAAGAGCCAAGCCAGTTGGGGGGAAATGACAATATGCTGCCACGTACGATGAAATCTGTCGCATATGAGTGGCTAGCGATACCGCCGCTACCAATGATGCGGAACTCGGGCTTTGATGCGTCGCCAAATTTGACCTGTGCTTTTGGCAGCATAGCAGCACGTGCTCGCTCGTTCAGGATGAATTCAGACTCCGGGTTCTTCACAGGAGCACAGTTCAGCTCATGACGTATTCGCCCGGAGACGGTTGTCTTTTCTGTACAGGGAAAGAAAGACCCATGTTAGCGAGAGCCGACACACTGCCAAGAGAGAAACGCACTGGGCTATGACTAACTTGGGATAGCCTTTCGGAAGAACTCTTGCCGCCCACGTCGGCCGTGGTGGAAGTTGTTGTGATGGGCCGGCTTTTCGACGCGGTCCTTCTGGCGGAGAAGATGGGCAGGGATGCCAGCCGCCGCTGCGTCTGCGCGCGCCTTGTTCTTGGCCTTGAACCCGGGCAGGTCTTGTTCGCTGAATATGAAAGTGTTTTTTATTTGGGTGTTCTGGACGCCCCCTCTCGTCTCCATAGGCAGGTCCAGCTCGTATTCTTTCGGGATGCCCTGGTGGGTAGAGAGGTCATTTCGGAGAAGCATTCGCATCCGGTACTGCACCTCGAGTCAGTCGCTGCACTGCTTCCATCCTCCCAGTATATAGCCATACCTTTGTCTCTCCGTTCTTCCCAGTCTCGCTCCATTGGCGCAAGGTCGCCACTTGGATCTCCGCGTCGTCGTCGAGCTTATCCCACACGTCCCACAGGTATGGGGGCACTCTCACGAGATACATGTTCCCGCTAGGATTGCCGGGATCGTTAGGGTCGTAGAATTCGAGGTCGCCTGCATCCTCATAGATGTCGTCTTCAGTCGCTGGCACATTTGACATGAGAGTGTCGTCCCCATCCTGCTCCATCTTGACGGGCAGAGCCTCCGACTTCACGCCGGTTGTCGTGTCCGCCATGTTGGAGTCGTGGGTAGGATATCACAGTGCACAGAAGCCTGGGATTGTATCTTCGAAGCGCGTGGCTCGCGGGCGAGAATGTACGTTGTTGAGAGAAAGGTGAACGCGCCGGATCTCGACTAGAGAGCTGCCTGTAGTAAAGCATGAACGAAGTAGTAAGCATCGCCGCTTTTGTCACTGCTTTTAGCATAGCGCCGAGCTTATAGCACGTGACCTGAATTGCCACTAAGTCATTGCTGTTCGTCGCGACAGGGGACAGGCTAATTACATACGCGCCCGAAATTGCTACGTTGCGCGCCCTGCTTATATAAACAAGCATCCACGTGACTGACTGGGCGCCCAAGGCACTGGTAATTAATAATTAAAATGCGCCGTCTGTGGACGCATGACGAATACCACCAATTTGAACGAAATGACGTCTCCTGCCCTCCCTCCCGAAAGCCAATTAGACATCTCTGACCTGCCTTCTGACCTGCCTTCTGACCTGCCTACTGACCTACCTGCGCCAAGCCTAGCAAGACTGGCAGGACTGGGAGGACCGGCAGGACCAAGACGACTCAGTACTGCCGCCGATACGGGCGCCCCGGCAGCGGCGGGCCTGGCACTTAGACCGAAGACAGTCTTCGCTAGGGCAGTCCGGGACTCAGCTCGGAAGGCAGCGGCAGAAGTAGCGGAGACAGCGCAGCAGATGGCACGGGTGGATGCAACGCTGCAGGCGCAGAAGCAAAGAGAGAGGCTATTAATATAGCTTGGTACGTACGTAATTACTAGTTTTTTGGTCTCTTTTTGACTGATATTACGTTTAAATACTGTCTTGCTGTCTTAATTATTTGGGCGCCTAGTTAGTCACGTGAATTCTTGTTTATATAAGCAGGGCGTGCACGTAGCAAATTCGGGCGCGTATGTACTCGTAGCCTGTCCCTCGCGACAGCACACTTTTAGTCAGAAAACTGGATTGTTTCTAAAATCATAAGTTTAATAATTCTTCAACAACTTACTCCATCTTATTCTGTCGCGTCTTCTCACCTCACCGCACATCACTCTTTCGTCCTATTGTACTTCAATTCTCACCATGAGCTCAGAAGACAAGGAACTGTTGACGCGAATTAGTCGACTTGCTGGTACGATACCCATCGCATCCCACGTTCAGTCTTGACTGACGAGCTAACGCGACCTCAAATCTGATCATTAGCCCAAATCAACCGCCACAAGAACCAGCAAGCCGGGATCACATCTGTCCCGGCGCCAAGTAGCAGCACCCGTCGCCCTCATGCGACTTCATCACATCGCCCCTATCCGCGACCATACGCGCCTCGCGGAGGTTATCGGGGGAAGCCAGCTGCTTATCGAAACCGAACACTCGTCCTCAACGGCTCCTCAAAGGGAGATGGCACAGACGGGACCGAGGCGCCAAGCAAGTCGAATGCGTCGTCTACAAACGGGTCCTGGGTGTCGAAAACAGACCGTCACATGCAGCTGATCAACTCCACCGTTTACGAGAAGGAAGCCCCAGCGCGAACCAAGGCCATTGAACAAACGAGGCTGCAAAATCAACAGCTAAAAGACGACCGGGAGCGGGCCAAGCTCCGAAATCATCTGAGATACCTGGCAAATAGCCATGGCAGCGGTGGTGGTGGTAGTAGTAATGCTAACACTATTGCTAATGGACGCGCCCCAGCGCCGTATCAGATCGTGGTGCAAGGCATTCCTTTCCACGTTGTCAAGAATGGCAGCAAGCTTGTTAAAGCTCCTGGTGTGTTTGCTCAGTGCTGGAGACTGACCACGACCCTCTTTCACTTACTGCCGTCTTGTACCCAATGTATATCGTCGTACTAACCACCGTCAAGGGGACCCAAATCCCCCATCAAGCACGCCAAAGACTGCTATTGTCGGAGGCGTAAAGTTCTTCCGCAGCAAGAACGGAAACCTTTACCGCCACGGCGTAGTCAAGGCGCAGCGGTATGTGGCCCGTTGCCAATCCGAATGCGTTGTGCTGACTTTACTACCCCCTCACAGGCGAGCTGGAAACGTCAAGAAGATTGACCAGCCGTGCAAGATATTCTCAACAACCGGTATTCCTTCCCCTCTTTGCGCAAGCGGTCATGTTTACCCGCTCTTGCGAATGTTGCGAGTCTCCTCCTTTTCAGGACGGCTCAAAGAAGTCCATTCCCGTTTCGCTGACCACTGCTGGACCTGCCTCCCTTTGCATCCATTTTACACAGGATCTTGTTCTAAAGGGCCTTTCTGCCGCTATATTCACGACCCGGCCAAGGTGGCCGTGTGCAAAGAATTTCTACTGAAAGGGCATTGTGCAAGCGGAGACGACTGCGACCTATCGCACGAACTCACGCCAGAACGCACGCCGTTCTGCCTGCATTATGCCAAAGGCAACTGCACAAATCCAAACTGCCCCTATACTCACTCGGAAGTGTCTACAGGTGCCCTGGTCTGCCGGCCCTTTGGTATCTACGGATACTGTGAAAAAGGCGCCGACTGCCCTGAACGTCACGTGTTTGAGTGCCCCGACTTTAGCAACACGGGCGTGTGTAAAATCAAAGGCTGCAAGCTGCCGCACCGCGAGCGTGCCAGCTTTATGCGGCGGGCAACCAATGCCGGTGTGGAGAAAGATGCCGACGCGGAAGATGCCGACATGGTGGACGCGTCGAGCGATGAGTCGGTCCACAGCGACGACGTCGATTCCGACGAGGTCGACGAGTTCGTCGGGGCGGATGGCGAAGACGCTGATCTTGACTTTGTGAATCAAAAGGACTTTATCGAGTTCTGAGCGTGCGGATGAAGCAGCCTGCGCAAGGCAAAGGCTTCCCAGCCTCCTCCATCTGAACTGCAACTCTCTCAGTGAACATACTGGAGCCCGATAACTGGGTATTGTAGAACTTTTCCCACGGCCTCTTTCCCCGTTTTTCTGACTCTTTTTTCCGCAATCTCGCCTTTCTCTCTTTCTTTTTCAAAGCGACTAGTTGGCCCGAGACCGGTCGACTAACAGCCAGTTTATGCATGTTGCTTGGCGTTATACTGGTACGGCGGCGGGTATTGGACATGGGACTTTCAATGACACGATGAGAATTAGCATATCTACCGGGCTTTGGTTTAAAGCCCGCTTGGGAAGGACAGCCATCACAGCTGATTTTTTTAGAGGAAAAAAAAACAATAGACGATGAGTAGAAGCATTAGAAAAAGTCAAAAAAAAAATAACAATGAGATATTTAATGAATATGACCAAATGTAGAAGATGCTTTGTTCGCTTTGCCCTGTAAGTTTCTTATTAGCGCTCCTCGCCATTGCTGCATCATAGCAGCAGCGGCACGGCATGTCCGTCGCCTCTAGGGTCGCTTCCGGCAGCGTACACCCTCTGGCCGGTAATTGGATCGTGCTCAACCTGGATAACCTGGCCGCGACCAAACAGCGACCGGGCGTAGCCACTGAGGTAGCGGACGTGGTGGCCGCGCTCGCGCAACTCGTAGACGACGTCTGTCGGCACGCCCTCTTCGACGTATACGATTTGGCTACGTGGCAGAGGCGCCGAGGGACCGGCGGGCAGCGGCGGTGTTCCAAAGAGATCAGCGCCGATGCAGACGCGCGGGGCATCGAGGGCGGTCTGAGGGTCGAAGCCAAAGGCCTGCATGTTCAGCAGCACCTGGAGGTGGCCCTGGGGCTGCATGAGGCCGCCCATGACACCAAAGACGGCGCGCAGCTGGCGATGTGGCTGCGGCAGCGGGCCCGGTTTACCCGGCTTTCCGCTGTTGGCTGCTGAGACGTCTTGTGTCAAGATGGCCGGGATGATGGTGTTGTAGGCCCGTTTGCCGCCGGCGTAGACATTGGGATGGTCGGCTGGCCCCAGGCGAAACATGCGGCCGCGGTTCTGCAGAGCAAAGCCGGTGCCCTTGGGCACGATGCAGGAGCCGAAGCGGTCCGACACGCTGTTGACAAACGAGCAGCCGTTGCCAGCATCGTCGGTGACGGCCAGATAGACGGTGTCGCTAGTGGACACTGACGCCATCAGCTTGCGGGAGTCAGGCATTGTACCGGCGTCGTTGTCGTCGTTGACGTTGCTGCTCTCCGGGATGCCATGCTCGAGCACGCCCGGGGCACGGTTGGCGTCAAAGAGTGCCGCGCGATCGGCGAGGTATGCCGGGTCGAGCAGCCGGCGAGGGTCAGCAGCCCCGGCAGATGAGTCAGCTGAGTCGGCAACGTGCCAGCCGGCGTCGGCAAAGGCAATGCGGAGGGCGCTGATTACGACGTGCAGATAGGCAGCAGAGTTGTGCTCCATAGCAGCCAGCGGTGGGATCTTGCCGATGCGCTCCAGCTCTTGCAGGATGCCGGCGGCCAGCAGCGCCACGATGCCCTGCCCGTTGGGCGGGTGCTCCCACAGGCGGACGCCACCGCTGCCGACGGGAATGGACAAGGCCTCGGCGATGTCAGGGGGCTGGTCGGCGTGGTGCTTGAGGTCGGCCAGGCTGAGAAGTCCACCCTTGGCCTGAGACACGGCCACCACGGCTTCGGCAACCGGACCCTCGTAAAAGCCTGCCTTGCCGTGCTCGGCCAGGCGGCGCAGCGTGGCGGCAAGCTCTGGGCAGCGGAAGATCTCGCCCTCGCGCGGAGCTCGGTAGCCGCCGTCGCCGCCGCCGCTCCTGTCGGCCATAGATGGATCGGCCTTAAGGAGCTCGTGACCGGCGTTTTCGGGCGATCGTGTGCGCAAGTCGTCCTCAGTCATGGCCCAGTAGTAGGCAGACAGGCGGCCGACAGGGAAGCCCTTTTCGGCCAGCTGGATGGCCGGGTCGAGTATCTGGGCCAGCGTCAGCGCACCTGAGCCGAACTGCTCAACGGCATCGACCCAGCCGGCGGCGGCACCCGGCACGGTCACAGTGTGGATGGATAAAGAGGGAATTATCGTGGTGGCCGCCGCCTGCTCGTCCAAACGGCCTTCGTCGCTGACCGCAACGCCAACGTCGCGACACACCACCTCGCGCGTCGCGGCTTTGGGCGTGCGGCCCGAGGCATTCAGGCCTTTGACAGCGCCTGTGGTCGCGTCATAGAAGAGGCTGAATACATCGCCGCCAATGCCGGTCATGGATGGATCGATCACGCCGAGAACGGCGGCGGCGGCAACGGCAGCATCCTAGAGACGGGACAAAGCCACGGTCAGCGCGTCTTTTCCGGCAGCCAAGTAGCCCCAAGAATAATGGACATACCTACTGCTGCATTGCCTCCCGCCTGCAGAATCTGGAGGCCCGCCTGGCCCGCGAGCGGACTGGTGCAGGCGACGATGCCGCGGGTGCTGTGGACGACGCTGCGGCGGCCCTGGAAGCGGAACAGAGGCGGTGCGTCGGGCGGATGAGGGTCGTCGGCCATGGCTCCTTTCGCGTGCCCTTTCTGTAGGGTTTGTGTTTTTCGTGGTTTTCGTGTTTGCGAGGCGGCGTTTGCTGACAGATGTGTTGGGCATTCCGCTATTATTTCGGGCATCATGCGAACCAAGCTGGTCTCACAGGCACTTGCCCCCGGTCCGATTTCGGATCATCTGGATCGGGCGTGTATAGATGCATGCATCTCTCATGTACCAATTGATTGGCCAGCTGTCCAGGATGCTGATTGTCCCGAATGTGAAGGCAAACGCAAAAACTGCCTGCTCGATATTATTCGTAGCCGGTATGCAGCATGGCTCCTTCCCGCAAACACCACTTGCGCATACCTTCCTTTCGGACCACCTCATTAACCGTCTCGTGAACGATTTCATCATACCTAATTCAGCATGAGCGATCCGATAATAGGCTATAACGCCGGTGTTCAACGTTATACTCGTCCAGTTCAACAACAGAACGGCAATACGAGATATGTCCCCAGAACAGCATCTGTGGTAATGTCGTGTAGCCCGACGCCGGCAGCCACCCTCGTATCCGGAGAGGGCACGGTCTGCTCACTCTGTGCCAGGAAACGTAGCACTAGCCTACCATTTTTTGCGCAGTTCGTTCTGGAGCCTGATGAAGAGCGTCACCACACTTAGGCTTGAATGGAAGATGGGCGTGGAAAGAATTGACGGGCCAGCAGGGATATGTCTGGCCAGCTTGGCATCACAGTTGAACTCAACCCGGAGTGAGCTGGGATATGATATAGCTGAGTAGAGTCTTTGCAGCACACTCTTCAGCCAAGCTAACTTATGGGACATTCAGATCATGGCTGTTTGGAACGAGGTCAAATCCTTGAAAATGCAATCACCCGTCGACACCCGTTGAGTGTGTACTTTATCATCGAGCTGGCTTGCTTCTCCCCTACGATGACCCGTACTCTCCGTTTCCCTGGTTCGTCTATCGTCAGTTTGTGGAGATGACTTATATTTCTTCTGCCTCACTAATAAGCAGCAGGCGTGGAGGCCATGGAGGCCATTTAAAACTGTCGTGTTTGAAATCCCATTCGGCTTCAAAGTCAGTTACTTCTGAATCCAAGCTGGTCTTTCGATGGTATCAGTATTCAGTACTGTCTGCTGCCGCTTTTGCTTCATTCCCTTATGTTTTCTAGCCTGTTCCTCGCCTCAGCTGGTCTCTTCACCAGCTATTTCTATTCTTAGACAAAACATCCATCACCGAACCAGCCTTGGTCGTATTCACCCTGGACTGCTATCTAGCCCGA
>JRUC01000275.1:0-27015 GCA_000806385.1 Leptographium procerum
CTTCATATCCTCTTGTTCCTATCCCCTTCCCTTTCGTCTACGTTCTCAAAGCGCCCATCCGACTAACTCACCCCACCCCCCCAGTGCGATCTTAAACGACCGGCATGCACACAATGCCGTCGTGCCGGCCTCGAATGCGGTGGCTACGAGCGTGGGCGCATCTTTGTGCACTCGACGCAGCACCATCCGCCCAGCTTCATCTCCCGCGAAAGCTCCTCGACACCCGGCAGCAGCAGTGACTCCATGGACGGCATCCTAGCCCTGTCCTTTTCCACCGTCTCCGGAGAAGGTGGGTACTACAGCCCCGGGCGCCAAGCTCGGCAAGCTCGGAGCATCAGCACCGGTAGCAATGGCAGCAACGGCAGCTATGGCAGTAATGCCGCCGCCGCCAACCGGACAGCCGCCCTCCACATCGTACCGGTACGCTCCGGAGCCGGCGAGCTCCAACTGACCGGAGCACCCCGCTCCGACAGCTGTCTGCTCGGCTCGGCGCGCGAAGAGAACATGCTGGCCACCTTCTGGCAGTCCTACCTGCCCAACAGCACGCTCTTCCCCAAGCAGGCCGCCGGCTACGCCAGCGGCGGCTGGACCAACGTCGTCCAGTCGCTGTACCGCCAGGACCGCGTCCTGCACTTTGCCCTTATGGCCAACTGCTTCTCCGCCATCGCCCGCCTCAGCGGCTCCCGCACCATGGCTGACCGGAGCCTGTGCGCCCACGGCCATGCTCTGCGCGAGCTGCGTCTCGCCCTTGACCATCCGCGAAAGGCCCGCAGCGATACCGTCTTGTCTGCTCTCCGCCTGATGATTGTATTCTCGGTGCGCATAACTCTCCTTCATTCTCTCTTTTCCATCTCTATATCACACACATACACACACCCCATTTCTCTCCCCGGTATCTAACTCTCGCAGATGTTCTTCCCTGACCGCTATGAGGGAGACCGCATGGCCCGTGCCGTCGGTTGGAGGGAGCACAACCTCGGCGTGCTCGCCCTGCTTCAAGCCCGCGGCCCAGAGGCTCACGTTACCGGCGACGGTCACCAGATGTTTGTAGACTGTCGTCTGGCCTTGGTAAGATACGACTAGGAAAGCCCTCAGCCCTTATCCTCCGCTAATTTCTCGCAGATCGTCTCTGCCATCCGCAACCGCAAGAGGTCACCCCTGAACAGCCATCTGTGGATGACAATCCCGTGGCGAGAGATCCCCAAGACGCCCAAAGACAGGTTAGTGGACATCATGTCGGGCATTCCCAGCATCCTCGAGGGTATCGACTGGCTCGAGAAGCTGCCCGGCAGCAAGGGCCGAGGCGAGTTCCACCGCAAGATTGTCAACTCCTGCTGGAGCCACGACCGCCAGCTGAGCACCTGGTACGAGACAAACGTGCCCACAGAGCGACTGCAGGCCCTGGAGATGAGCGAGTCGGACGGCCCGCTGAGCACCGAGGATCTGTCGGTTGTCTACATCATGATCACCTTCTACACCGCCTGCCTGCTGCTCTACAGCGCCATGCGCATCCTCGGCATCACCGACCTGCCTCCCCGCTCCAATCTGGTCGTCTGCGTCCGCAAGATCGGCCGCTACCTAAAGTTTTTCTTTCACCCCAGCACCGGCCAGTACGGCCTCGAGATGACCTCCTTCCCGCTCGGCATATGTCTGCAGACCCTCTACTCCAACCCCCACAACACTGACAAGTGTGACGACGAGAAGGCTGTCTTCAAGGAGCTCGTCGAGACCGACCGCGGCCGCGAGATCATGGAGTTTGTGGGCAGCATGCTTAAAAGCTTTCCCGTCTGATGATTTCGATAAGCCACGTATATAGTGGCTCTCTCTCTCTCTCGCCGTCCTCTCTCCGACTCTCTTCTGTCTACGTCACTCTTCTGACAGACACACTGCACCTCTCATTTCTCATCCTCCTTATCCGTCATTCACGGTTTTACGGAATTTCATTAGAAAGATACGGTATCCGCATACCCAAAAACTACGCCAGAGAAAAAAACCCATACTTCGCCCTCTGCACTTATCATGCATAACGAATGTTGATAGGGTATTCTGGAAAGGGTCTCTTTTATTTCTTGATCCGGACGAGTGACTTTCACCTCCGCGCGGCGTTTTATTCGGGGAAAGATCATCTTGGTGCATGGTCTCTGTTTTTATTTGGGCTAAGGGTTTCGGTGTTTCCCCCCCCCTCTCACCGTACAAACCCTATCTGTTTTTATTGCTATTCCCCCCACCCCCCATCTAATGTCTTCCAGTACGGGCTTGTTTTGGGAGGGTGTCTTTTTTCTGATTCTTGTTCTATATATCTTGGTTAACCTGCATTTGGTTTTTGCTCTGCTCGGTTTGGGTTACTTTGTCTTCATATTTGGCTGCGAGCCCGGTTTTTTGGTTATACCTTTGGGTATGTCATGTTACGCATACACTTTAGGTAACTTTCACGATGTTGTTTTATGTCTGGCTCTCTTCTCGGAGAGCCCCCCCAGGGTATGGCAGGGATTTATACGGAATGCAGTTGGAGAAAGCATCACGAATGGCCAAGGTCTGTACGTCTTGCAAATCCCGCGTCCATTTTAGTGTCATTCGATACATTGTGGCTCTACTGTAGTGGCAATGTGTTGTATTTTAATCAGCAATAAAAGAAGAAAAATACTGAGTACAAGTAGCTCAAGGTCTTTCGTCTCTTAACGATTCGACTATCTAGGCTTGGGACCTTGCCGTTTCTATGCCTAGTTCCGTGCCGTTCCGCTATTGCTTACTGGTGTTCAGTCAATACAAACAGGAGATGTAAGCACACTTACACTCAGCAACGTGGACCGTAATCAGATATATGGACCGATGCCAGCGTTTCTTTCCGAGTCCCGAATGCTTGTTCGCAATGTGGTAGCTTATGAACGAGGCACGAACAAGATTGAAGGTCTGAGAGACAAGAGGAAGAGATTAGTCGTTGATCGGAGCTGCCTCTCGAAACTGCGGTTATCATACCTAGATTCACAAGTGAGATTTTCCAGAACGAATGTTTACTAAATGTAAGACGCTAATAAATGAGCCTGCAGAGTCTATCACGTGTGTGCTACCTAGGATAGACGGGTTAAAGCCAATTGCCTTTAAATCAAGCTCTCTGGAATTGTAGCCAACGTGGGTAGCCTGACTTAGGCTTTGGTGGTTGTGTGGCGGTATTACCCTTTTCGGCTGCAACTCCTGATGGCGCTTGCCAGCAATGCGCCGGCGTGCTCGATGGGGAAACCGCAACCGACATGCCCGGAAGAATCTCCCTAGTCACAGCGTGATTCTTATCCCTTGTGTGCTATCAGACTACTGATAGTCCGTTTTTCAAGACTATGATGACATCCCGTCGGCATTCGTTTTGCCTCTGCCAGGGTAGAGGAACATCCTTGTGGACAGCCTGCTTTCTCGTACTCGTATGCTAGAAAGTGCATTTCATGTATGTATAATATGTTTTACGCTGGACGGAAAGACCGGCGATTATGTGGGATATATTAGCTAGAGGCAAGTAAAAAGCCTCAGTGATGGGAATTCGTGGATATACAAAGACAAAAACCAAAAGACAATTTAGACAATTTATGTATAAAAAAAACAGAGCCCTAATTCCGTTGCACCATGGGAGAGAAAAGAAAAAAGAAAGAGAGAGAAAAGGGAGATCAACGCATAACTTTGCATCTCCCTTCTTTTTCTTTTTCAAAACTTCCACTCGTCCCGGCCCAGACGCACAATGTCCTTGGCCTCTAGGACCCAGTGCGGCGACGGGGCCTTGCCCTGCGCGGCCAGCAGCGCCGCATGTGCGGTGGCTCGCGCGATGACGTCGGCCTCCTGACCCAGGGAGTCCTGCACGCCGGTGGACACCCAGCCGAGGCTGCGCACGATGCCCGCCATGGCGTAGCCGCCGGTGTGCTCGCGGCCCTTCTCGCGCGTGCCCATGATAAGGCCGGGGTGGACGATGATGGTCTGGGCGAAGCCGAGCTCCTGGATCGTGTCCTCGACGCCGTTCTTCATGCGCGCGTAGGGGCTGTTGCGCACGAGCGGGGCGCGCGTGCCGCCGCTCGACACAAAGACAAAGGTGGTGGCCCCCGCGGCCTTGGCGGCGCGGGCGATGTCGACGTTGAGATCGTGATCGATCTTCCACTGGTTGGCGAGGCCGCCGGCCTGGGCGCGCGTGGTGCCAAGGGCCGAGAAGACCAGCGGTGGGAAGACTGTTGTGGCTGCGGCAACTTCACCCTCGCCGGCCTTGCCGCCACCTAGAGCCTGTAGCCGCTCTACCCACTTTGCCGTGTCCGGCTCGACGATGGCGTCCAGCTGCTTCGCGTCTGCGGATGCGGCCTGCGGGGGGCTGCGGCGCGTGATTGTGTGGACAAGGCCGAAACCGTCCAGAGCGAGAAGAGCCGTCAGCAGGTGACCGCCAACGAGGCCGGTGGCACCGAAGATGGTCGAAGACGGGACAGTGGCCATGGCTGTATGTGTACTCGAGCGTGTGTGTATGTGTGTGTGTGTGTGTGTGTGTGTGTGTGTGTTTGCGTTTGGTTGATCTGTCACGGGAGCTGAACAATATGTATTCGGCTATTGTGAAACTCGAAGCTTTGATGACGACTTTTTTTTGGATACAGAGTACAGCAGTAAAGATATCAGGCTGCAGCGCTGAGTAGGCACCTTTTTAGTGGAGCCGACATGTGACATGGGCAGTGGGCGAGGCGGGGTCTGGTGTGCTGTCGTTGCGTCGGCTCGTGAGCTGCCTGGCAGGTGGCGCTAAACTGCTGGAAAGTCCGTTTTATCAATGCAGTTATGCCGTCGTTAACTTTCCTGCGGCCTTCTACGAGTCGAGCTTTTGGCTGTAGCTGTGACAGCGTCCACAACCGCTTTCCAACATGGCTACGCAATACGAGGGTGAGCATCTTTCCAGTGTCTTCTCCTTGTCTTTTCTCTTCCTTCGCTTTTTTTCTTCCCTTCCACGGCTACCAGACCCCAATTGTGATGCAATACAGCCCCTCCTCCCAACTGACACCTAGCAGTTGAGCACAATATCAAGACGGCCGGAGGGCCACGACGGCGCCGGCAGGTCGACATGGCGACATTTACGGCCCATCTGAGCAACGTGTCCACCGGCGCCGAGAGCACCGATAGCACGGCGGCGCACACGCACAACAACCCGCATGCGACGCCGACGCCGGTCGATGTCGCCGCTGTCTTCCGGCTAGTGCAGGACCAAATGCTGACGTTGCTGCCGGACGCGCCTAACGCGGCCAACCGCGACCTCCTCGAGCAGCTGGCGACGCAGCTGGAGCAGCAGATCGCCGACCCGCCGCGCGAGATCGCTGGCGTGTCGCAGGCGTACCTGGACGCCCTGGACCGGGTGCCGCGGCGGCGGCTGGGCAGCGACGAGGCCTGCCCCATCTGCGTGGAGCGCTACCTAGACGATGAGTACGCGCTGGTAGTGGAGCTCCCGTGCCACGCGAGCCACCGGTTCGACCTGGAGTGCGTGGGCCCGTGGCTGCTGGCCAAGGGCAGCTGCCCGCTGTGCCGAACCGACCTAACCAAGAAGAAGGAAGTCGTGGTGTTGGCTAAGGACGACGAAGACGAGGACGAGGACGACATGGGGGGGATGTTCGGCTGAGCGGGGTGGGCTGAGCTGGGCTGATATTGGTTTGGGGGCGGCGGCGGAAGAGCGGGAAGGAAAGGAGGGTTGGAATTATATGAGCGCTCGGGCGTGTCTAGAGAAAGAAAAGATTCTCTATTAATCGTAAGATATCCTGCTCGTATAATCAGGTGGCTTGCGCCATTGCGGTCTTTGATAAGCTGTACGAGTAGAGTTTCGAACGAGCACCACGTCATCTGGACGTCATCTGAGATGCGGACTGTTTTGCACATATCTGCTGTTGTCTTTTATCTGTCGGCCTTGATGCTCCTATGTACAAAGATGTAGCTCAGAAAACAGCTCCGCTTTCAGCTTGCTCGTACTCGTATCCTGCTGAGCGCCTCTTTTTTTTCACACGTGGCCCTGCCCCGGTCAGAGAGACAACGGCGCCCAGCTGCCAAGGCCATGTTCCAGAACGCGGAAGAAGAGGTTTTTCTGGAGACCTGGCGCTTGTGCTTATGCAGCTGTGTATCTCATTTCACACATTTGATCTGAGGGCGCAAATCAGAAATAGAAACACTGTTGTCTTGCAGATATGATACTTTGTCGAGCCAATGTCATGCAGGAGAGCTGCATTTTATGGAGCGAATTACCCGCTAGACGGCAAGAGCGGCATCCTTGGCTCGTACATACATACTATGTAGTAGGATGGTATGCGTGCTTTTTTCGTAATATGCATATTATACGACGTACGTATTATTAGTAAGGAGCAACAATCGGTCGGATTCTGACGATAGCCTAGCAAATTGCCATAGCATGTGTTGCTTGCAATGGGGAAAAGTAAGACCGGGAATCTTGAAGATCACGCTTCCCCCTTTACTTTCTGCGTCCTTCCATATCGGGCCTTGCCTTGCCATTATTCTTTTTTTTTGCCCATCGGGATAAAAATCTTTGATGGATAGCGGGATCTGGTGTACAGCAAGCGAATCAGTTCTTTCACACGTGGAGGCGAGCAGGGGTTATCCGGGCTAGAGGCGCTGGTGCTGCTCGCTGTTGGCACGCGCTGCCCGACTAATCCGTCATTCACCATCCCCCTAGGGAAACCAAAGTGGAGTTGGCTGTCGGGGACTCCGTTTCACCCAGCGGAAGTCCCCTAAAATTGGTGCGGAATGGACGGAGAGATGCAGTCGATGAGGCTGCATGTCGCAGAACGGAGAGCGACTGCATTCGCCAGCGGGGAAAAGGCTCCCAGCCCAGCCTACGCGTATGCCTCTTCTCTTTGTCTGTTTTAATTCTATTACTTTATTTTATTTATTTATTTATTTATTTTCGCATTTTCCATCGGCGGCTATTATTACGGGTGTGTGACGCAGGTGTAAAATGTGCTGTCTTTAATTTTACTTTTAGACTTGGTCGCGCAAAATTTGCCTCTGTCTGTCCAAAGACGTTGCCTTCTGAAATTGCCACAATATAACGAGAACGACTCTGCCCAATAAAAAGCAGCCTGAAAACAACTGGACCGCCTGAGCCTGCGAAGCCAGCCCCAAGATGGAATGATTCTAGACGAATTCCGCAGCCTTTCACTGGATAATTCACTCACATGATAGCCACATAGAGAATAGGCACACCTGAGCCTTGGCCTAGTCTGGCAGCCATGGGCAAATCCCTCTACTATGAGTATGTAATAATATGTATCTTATGTATCGCAGTTCTCCTGGTTTTAGTTAAAGGGGGGTTGGGGTGTTGCCTGCTTCTGTGCTGTTCTCGTCGCTGTCTCTGCCGTATTAGGCAAGCCGGGCCGGCGAACAAGACACTTCAGCAGCCAAGCCAGACCCGCTATGATTCGCCCACACCGCGTCTGTCAGCCATCACACAACGTCCCTGCCATGTGCTACAGCATGCTGTTGCCCGCTACTGCTGCTTCCCTTCTTCCCTTCCCCCCCACACACGCTTCCTTTTACCACGTTTTTTTCTACAGGTGCCGCCGCAGGTTCCAATCTTTTCCCCTTCTCTTGCCTGCCGCCCAGTCGCCTTTCCAAGAATCTTCTCCTTCTTCCCGCTAATGAGCTGCCTGTCCATTTTTCGTCACCGCACCCCCCCGTACCGTGCCAATTTCGTTTTCTGCTCCTTATCCTGCAGCCCTATTCTGTTCTCCTGTTTTGAATCCTTCTTTGTCTTCTAGTTCTTCATTTTTAAGATTAGCCTGTCTCGGCCGGCTCTCTCTCACTCTCTCTCATTCTCGCTCTAAGAACGCGCCGAGCAAAAATAGGTGTGAGAAAGCTTCCGAAACGGCGAATTCCACCTAGACGCATCCACTTCTATGCTTTAATTTTTCTCGGTTTAGTCCGAGACTTGCTACGGAGTAGGCCTGTATCTTTTCGTCAAAGAGGATATCTTATTAATAAGATAGCTATCTGCTCACCGTTCTCGTCATCCTTGGCCCCCAACAGCTAAACGAATCCGTTCAGTCCCGGTTTACCTCTCTTTCTCTCTCTCTCTCTCTATTTTTGGGGCCTCATCCTCGCCAGGTCTCCCCATCAGACCTCGTCACAGCTGGCCCGACAAACACTACTGTCAATCTTCGTCCCATTGACCCACAAAGAACGCCCCTCCGTCGCGCCCTCCCCCCCTTTTCTTTCTCTGATTAGGACGATCCTCTCGGCATTCATCTTGTCTTTGCTGTCTCTGCTCTGTCCGATCTCCTGTCTCCCAACTTTCCTTCACCGTCACAAGCAGAAATCCCCTGTTCTGTTACCGACCTGCTCGACCCTATCGCCCCATCGACGACTTCAGACTGCGAATCTACGGAAATCGATCATCCTAACTTAGCGGCTACTTTATCGCCCCTATTTGTCAATCTCCAACCAGAAAGCTACACCTGCAGATCTCTTGTCACGCATACGTTCCACTGCTCTGGATAAGACAGCCGATCAAAAAGTTCAAAGCTTATCAGACGAGAAAGACAATACTGCGAGCGATCGAGCGACAACCAGAGCCTCAGGCGAACTGACAATGCCTGCTTCCTGACCTCGACGACAACCACGCAATAACATCGCCCAACCGTCAAATACAACTTATCGCACACTTATTTTCACTGCAACCCCGAACCGGCCATGGGTAACGGCCAAGGGAAACTCTCCGATGTCACCGGTGAAGGTGAGGATTACTTGAGGGTGTACAGTGGGAGGGAAAATAAAGCGAAACTGGCGGTATAAGAAACATGAGCTAATCTGGCTTGGCCAACTGGCGCCGTCACGTCCGTCTCACAGTGAACCTAAATCATTTCCGCCTCCTCCGAGTTGTCGGCCGTGGCGCATTCGGCAAGGTACGCATCGTCGAGAGGAAAGACACCGGACTCTCCTTTGCTCTAAAATACATCCGGAAAGATGAAGGTACGTCCGGCGGCCCCCCTCGAAATGAGGAATAGGGAAATGGAAGAACAGGAGAAAAGAGGTCCTCGGATAGGCTAGAAGCTGACACCACCCCTTCTCTGCAGTCGTCCGATCAGAAAGTGTCCGAAACATTATCCGCGAGCGACGTATGCTCGAGCATGTGAACCATCCCTTCATCTGCAACTTGCGCTACAGCTTTCAGGATATCGAGTACATGTGCGTGTTGTAGATCGTCCCAACAGCTTCTGCGGCGTGGCCGGATAACTAATGTGGAGGGTTCCAGGTACCTCGTTGTCGATCTCATGAGCGGCGGCGATTTGCGCTTCCATATCTCCCGAAAGACCTTCACCGAAGACGCCGTGCGCTTCTGGATTGCCGAGCTGGGCTGCGCTCTGCGCTACGTCCATCGCCAGGGCATCATCCACCGCGACGTCAAGCCAGACAATGTCCTACTCGACGCCGATGGCCATGTCCATCTTACAGATTTTGTATGTGCCCATCAAGCTGTGCCAGTCCTCTTCTGTCTTTTCTTTGCCGTGCTAATAGCCACCCCTAGAATGTTGCTTCCGACATCGTTCCTGGCCGGGTCATGACCAGCAAGTCTGGCACCCTTGCTTATCTCGCCCCAGAGGTGTATTCTGGGCGCGGATACGATATCCGTGCCGACTGGTGGTCGCTGGGCGTCTTATTCTACGAGTGCATATACAACAAGGCAAGTCGAAACATGGTGGAGTCTCCCTGGCAAAGAAAGGCTGAGTTCTAACTCCTATCAGCGTCCGTTTGAGGGCAATTCCGAATCATCACTAGGCACTGTTATCCAGGCCGCCAACCCCAAATTCCCCATCACATCCCCACCTGTCACTCTCCCTTGCCTCTACGCCATACGAGACGCACTAAACCAGGATCCGTCCAAGCGGCTGGGTTGCACCTGGGAGAGCTTCACTCGACACGAATTCTTTGCGATGATCGATTTCGAGGCCCTAGAACGGAAGGAAATCGAGCCCATCTTCATCCCGTCTGCTGATAAGACGAACTTTGATGCAACATACGACTTAGAGGAATTGCTTCTGGAGGAGGCGCCTCTGGAAGCCCGTGCCCGTCGCCAGAAGCCGCGCGAGCGCTTAAAGGACGATGCCACTGACAAGGAGATTCGTGAAGACGAGCTGTATCGCATGATTGAACGCGACTTCCGGCCATTTGATTACACCGTGGCCGCATACAAGAAGTAGGCGGATCCCAGCGGTTCATTTCTCCGTCCGTTGCTTAATCCCCTTTGCTGACCAGATATCTCCATCCGCAGATTAACCGAGCAAGCGCAGTTGAATGGCCAGGCAGTCGGTCCATTAACGGGCATTCCGACAGGCGATGTATCTGCAGGAGCTGTGCCACAGCCACAAGCCCTAACGACCGATCAAGCGCTTCCTGCGTCCCGTATAAGCATGGCCCAGGATGGAGAAGCCCGTGGCGATACGTCAGCTGTGAGCATCGCCTCGACGTCTCCACCGCACAGATCTGGGACAGATCATGACGGTCAGTCAAACAGCAGCTACCAGCAGCGGCGGCAGACTGGTGCTGCGCCAGGCCGGCCACCTCCGCTGCCGCCTCCGCTGACTCCATACGCAAACCCCTACACGAACTCGGCTCGCAACAGCAACTACCGCTCGGTGCGTAACCTGGGCTCTGTTTCTGTTCCCAACGGCAGCGTTGTCCTGGGCAGTCCGACAGGCGGCGTGCAGGTGCGGATGGACGGTTCTGGCGCCGTTGGCAGCAGCTGGTCCGAGTTGGCCCGACAGGACGCAACGCTTCCCACGGATGCGGCGGCGGGCGGACTTCTGGGAGCCGAAGATGGCGGCTCTGGCAAGGGTGCCGATGGAAGCTCTGGCAGTGGCGGCGTGTTTGGCTTTCTGAGTCGCAAGAAGGGCCGGGGCAACAGCCCCAAGCCAAAGGAGCGTGGTGTGCTGGGCAAGGAGGGTGCTCGTGTTGTGATTGGCTAGGAGGTGGGAGATTCGGGAGATGTGAGAAAGTGAAGAGTTATCCAGGTTTTGCTTCTGCTGTCAGAACGCTTCGTCCGTTCTTCGGTCAAGAAGGTGGCGGCCGCCAGAAATGATCCAGGCACCAGCGACTACAAGGCCGGGTTTATTCATGGCCAGCAGATTCCCCAAAGGTGCTATGATTTTATATTCGCCAGGGGCTTTCCGATCCGGAATGGGTCGCAGCCATGTTACAAGGCTGTGCTGAAGAGAAGGCAGAAGGCAGATTGAAAAAATGAAAGCTGCCCATAATATAGTTTTGCAGATGAGATGAGACAGCGGTGCGCTTTTACGGTCTTTTTTTTCCTATGTGTTTTGCTTTGATTTGCGTTTTCATATTATCGGGACCATCTCTTTTTTTGTTTTTATCTCTTGTTCTCTGTTTTCTGTTTTCTGTTTTCTGTTTTCTGTTTTCGTTGGTTTCTGCATATAATTTCACGAGTTTTTGTCTGCTTTTATTACATCATGTACATTTTCTTCCCTTTCGTTTCATTTCAACCAGCATACGCACATATCAGCATGTATATCCTACACGAAGGAGGGCGAGAAACACAACACAGCATGAGATGGGGGTAGGACTTTGGTGTGATACCCTTCCAATTTACCGTCTTTTCTTCCTATCACTTTGTTTTGGCAGTGCATAGAACCAATATGAGAAATGGTACAAAGATCAATGAACGTGGAGAGACCCAAGCCGGCGGACAAGTAGAGGAGATTCGTTAAGCACAAGTACAGAACAATTGAGATCCGAGCAATAAAATCCATAGAATAAATACCACATAAAAAACATAGCAGCCACAGCGAAAAAACGCCCCGTTTCTCACATATACTTGTACTTCGCGCAGATCACCGATCGATGGTGAGGGATCTCTTGGTCTGCTGCTTTGTGAACACGTCAATAGATCCGTCCTCCTCCATTTGAATCACTCCTTGGAAAATATCAAGTAAAAACCTGCCGAAAGGTAGGAAAAGACAGCAGCAGCATCCATCCAATCTTTCCACCCGATGACGGTGCAAACGCCATCAAAGCCGTATAGAAAATCAATGAGAAAAAAAAGCAAATGAAAACAGCCAAATGTACACCCTATGTCGCCCCCCAAAAAACACTGGGTGTCATGAAAATCCACCAGTCTTGGTCTCCCGCCCCGTTTTAATGTTGGTATTGTGGTCGCGTGTCTTTTTTTTTCTTTTGGTACAAAAAAAGGGTAGAATCAGGGTCGGTGGTCGTCGCGCATGCGCGGAGATCGTCGTGCCATCGTACAGCCCAGCCTCGTCGTCAGTACTTCCCACGCGCAACTGCTCAGCGCATTGAAGCTGCCAGCTTCTGCACGCAGTCATCGCCGTCGTCTTTGTTGCCGAGGTACTTGTTCATGACAGCCTTGAAGTCGGTCTCGTTCACCACAGCGCCAGATCCAGAGCACTTGGCCTTCTTCTGCAGATCAGAGCATAGGCCGTCCAGATCAAAGTCACCGTTCTGCACCTTGGGGCATGTTTGCAACCGCTCCCTGTATTTGTTGTTAGTTAAAAAGCTCGTACGCTTTTTCTAGGAAGAGACAAGTCACGTACCAGATTGTGTTGCAGGTGAGAAGCGCTCCATGGGGGGTAGATGGAATAGGCGGCAGCTTGCTGTTGGGATCGGGTGCGTTTAGAGAGGACGAGGAAAATTCGTCCTCCTTGGCAGCGTCGATCTGGGCGAGCAAGTCGGGCTTATGCAGAACTGGGCTGGGAGCGGTGTTGAAAGGTGTGATGAAGTCGACCTCTAGCGCGTCGTTGAAAAAGCTGTCGTCGAAGCCGCCATTGGCAAGAACGCTCTCCTGCGACTCCCGGTAGTCGCCAAAGAGCTGCGGGTCGAAGCGGAACCCGTTCTGGGAGCCCGGCCAGGCAAGATCGTTGATGCTGACGTTGCCAAACTGCGAATGGTCTGCAATGGGGGGTTAGCGAAGGTTGGGTTTTCGTGCCGCGCCGAGCGTCCTCTGAATCTTACCTTGGCTGCTGTTCGCATCCATGAGTACTGTCGGCTGCTCTTCTCCAATCGTTGTTAGCATTTCAAGAGGCTTGGAGCCGATCGGAGACTGATGGCAAGGCTCTGGAGATGTCCCGCACGACGAGCTTGGTGCAGTGTTGGTATTGGAGGAGGCAGATGGAGAGCTTGTGGCGCCGGAGTCTACGCTTGACCTCGACGTGTTCACAATGCTGCTGTGTGGGATGGGGGGGGTGAAGGCATTCGATAGCTTAGATAGGTCGTCCCCTGCGGCCGTCGCTAGACCGACACGAGACGTGTCGAGGGGGCTGGTGTGGCTGCTGGCAAAGGCGCTGACGGTGGCAGCAGACTCATCCAGAGATGTGATGTCTATTGTTGACGCCCGATATGTGGAAGTAGCAGTAGCCAAGGCCGGGCTATTATGGCTATAACTACCTGCTGCTCCTCCTGCCTTTGTTGCTGCTGTTGTTGTCGTCGATGGGCCCGGCAGCTGGCCAAACTTGGGGAACTCAAACTGGAAGTTGACATCGTTGATATTATTAAAAATTGCATTTCCGAACTGCTGCTGGCTCTTTTTGGGAACCGACGCCCGAGATGTGCCGACAACAGCTAGGCGCTTCTTGTACTCGTTCAGCTGTACGGTCATCTTCTCCACCTTTGACCGAAGCAGGCTGTTTTCGCTGCTTGTGATTGCCGAGGCCCGCTCCAGCTCCTCGACCTTGGTCTCGAGGTCCTTCAGATGCTTCTCCTTGCGCTCGCGGAAAGCTCGCTGGGCAGCCCGATTCTGTGCTTTGCGCTTCTATAAACCAAACGACCATGTCAGCCTTACCATGTTCTATTGCTGCTACGCGGGGGTCAACCACAATCAGTTGATTTTTACGTACCGAACTCGGCTCTGATGTAAGAGGCTTGCGTCCAGGCTTCTTGGGGATCTTTTCGCCAGCTTCCCGTCGCTTCGCTGTAGACTCTTCATCGTCGTCGTCGTCCTCGGGATGGACCCTCTTTTCTGGAGAGTCATTCCCTGTAGTGCTGGGGGTAGACTCCGTCTTGCTGTCGTCGTTCACTCCGTCGTTGACATCGGTCATGTGGGTGGCATCGCCAAAGTCCAGGCTGGAGTCGCCGGCATCGAAAGAATAGTCGTAGTCTAGGAAAGAGTTATCCGCGAAATTGTCGCTGGTGATTTCAGCAAGCTTAGACACAGTGGGGGATCCGTCCAGCGAAGTCGGCGACAGAGTCAATGCGTTAGCCGAGTTGGCGGGCCGGTGAGCATTGAGAGCGGCGAACAGCAGCTCCTGCTGCTGGGGGGTGAGAAGGAAGTTGGGGTTGGCCGACATGGTGGCTAGGGTACAGAGTTGTAGTGGGAGCTGGGTATAGTTGGCGGGGAGACGTGAAGAATAGCAATAAGAGAATGTCGAAAGCAGATGATGATCTGAACTCGTCCAGATTAGAGTGCAGTGGAGTATTCCTAGTATTCTAGTTCCCCGTTTCCGGTGATATGGTCGGAAGCGACGAAGAAAACAAAATAAAAGTACACAGGGAGAGATAGTAGAGGGAGGCGATCGACGGCAGAATGTCGCCCCCCAACGACAATGGCAAGCACTGGCCACGAACAGAGGGCAAAAAATGCGACGGGTTCGATGGCTGCAGGTCCTCGGAGAAGAAGGATTTGCGCGCAGGACAGAGTCAATGAGGCACAGAGAGGTCGATGCAGAGAACGACGGATAGAGGCAAAAAAGGAGGGGACAGGAAAGTGGGAGAGAGAAGTGAGATGAGGCAGAAAGAGTTGTGGCCTGATGAAACGGGGCTTTGTTGCCTGGAAGTAAAGGATAGGTTGGGTCTTTAACGTCCGGGAAAGGAGATGCTGCAGTGGCCCAGTGGTCAGGTCAGTGGCCAGTGGTCAGCTGGTCTATGGCCAACGGTGACGTATGGAATGCAGGTTGCGGGCAGAAGCAGCAAGGTAGCGTCGAGGATGAAAGGCTCTGGGGATAGCGGGCAAGAAGATGAGTCTTGCTGATGTGATACTCGCATCAGCAGTGCTTCTGTACAAAGTACCTGTCGAAGGGGTCAGTCGCGGATGAGGCAGGGCAAAGAATGAGGCTTTCGGCCTGAAAGGGGCTGGTGGTTGTGGTGAGTTGCTGGCATGAGAGGAAGAGAATCTGATGGATGGAGGGCGATGGGAAAAAGAGGGGCTCTAGAAAGATCTCATTGATCAATTTGTCAGCTGCAGCCAGAAGCAGAAAAAATAACGGCGGGCGGCATAACTATAAGACGTAGGAGACAGTACACTGTACTTCTTAGCTCCTTGCCTTCTCCACCCAGCCACCCAACAAAGAATAAGCAACAGGCCCAAATAGTTCGGCCGTGGCCCGGAGAACTTCTTTTAGGTCCGGCCGGCTTTTGGAAAGATTCCAAAGAAAGTTGCTACTATGTAAGAGGGGATGAGTCACAGAAGCTGCACCGCACGTGCTTGTGCAAGTGGACGTCTATGCGTCTTTGCATCTTTTGTATCTTTCCTCCCACATAAATTCCCCGCGTAGACAAGTTTGATGAAAGAGTGTGTATCGTGCTCATACGAGCTATGCCCTTCAGGCCCTTACCTTCCTGGAGAACGGAGCGGAGATAGACCGTAAGTCACTGACGACATTGACGGCCAGATAAGGCCCAGCGGCTTTGGCTAAGAAAATACAGTTCTCGTACAGTGTGTGTACTGTCTCCTCTCACCGCCTGCACGGCGTGAGTAAGCACAACTCACACATGCTGCTGTTTTCGGACAGCCGACCTCCTAAAGCCGGCCTAGAGCGCAAATACGAGTACGAGTACGGAGTATGGAGCATTGTATGTGACGACTTTACGGAGATCAGGTACTCGAACCGACCTATGAGTTATCTTCAACGCCCTCTACTAGGCAGGTGGGCCCAACTGCATCTTTATCGAACGTGAAACCATAATGGAGGGCCTGGGCCCACAGGTGAGCCACAAGCTGTGGCTCAAGGCAAGAGGCGGGGGTTGGCCGGCAGCCTCACCGCGGGAAGGTAACACCAGTCACATGGGCGAACGTGACAACCTCCTTTTGCCGTTCGCTTCGAAGTCCCCCGATATCAACAAAAGTTACTGCATCCAATAAAACTGCGGGACGATAAGCAGCAAGGACGCAGCTGTGTTTTCAGCACGAACCTCTCCGTCTTATCCGCTGGTGGTTTTGTTTCTTTCCACCTTCTGAAACCCCTCTTTTACTGTCTTGCCCCTTCTCCTCGTCCCTTCTCGTCTTGTGATGGATCTCGCGTACGACCACATCACCGAGCAGTCGCTCCCCAAGGACGGGGAGAGCAAGGAGACCGCTGGCGGCGGCAGCAGCAGCAGCAGCAGCAGCGCCACACCGACATCTACTCTTAACGCAGACCTGCAGGCTGCCTACAGCGCTCTGTCGGCGAACCCGTGGGCCAGCCGGATCGGCGGGTTTTTTGGCAATGTAGTCAAACAGGTACTTTTTTAAATTTTACTTTCTTCTTTACTCTCCCATGTCTCTGTCTGTCCGCCCCTTCTCCCTGCTGACGGTTCATCCTCCACCAACCTGCAGGGCGGATCTGTCTACCGAGAGGCACAGCAGGAAGTGACGGCGCTTGGCCAGGACGCCACCAAGGGCCTGTCAGAACTGCGCTCCAACTTTGTGAACCGCACCCGCGGCCTGTCCATATCGACTCGGGGCCCCTTCGCGGCAGCCAACGGCGGCGAGGCCTCGACAGCATCGACCGACCGCTCGGCCACACCCACGGCAGGGACGGCTGCTGCTGCGGCTACTACTGCTGACGGCAGCAACAACACCGGCGTTGACGAAGACAATAACGTCCTGACGCTGCTCAAGGGCGAGGCAGCCAAGCGTCTGCGCGACCTGCAGCGGGCAGAGGATGCGGCGGACGAGGCGCTGCTCAAGTTTGGCACCAACGTGCGTGACTTTTTGCGTGAGGCCATCAGCATCGCCCCACCAGCAGAAGGCGGTGTGGCGGGATCGGCAGCAGGAGCGGGAACAACACTGGGCGGCGCTGATGGTACTGGTGGCTCCGGCGGTGGCGGCGGCACGGTGCTGTTTGAGAGCAAGGATGCTCAGGGCCGGCGAGTGATCCACACGTCGCGTTTCGACGCGCAGCTGCACGTCATCCACACAAACACGGACAGCTTCGCACGGGACCCGACGGCGAGCGAGGAGTTCGCCACTTGGGCGGCAAGCTTCGATATTGCGGGGCAGACAGACAGCATTGCGGGCGACCTGGCAAAGTACCCCGAGCTGCGGGCAACGATGGAGAAGCTGGTGCCGGACGTGATCCCGTATGCCGACTTCTGGACTCGCTACTACTTTTTGCGGAACGGCATCGAGACGGCAGAGGCGCGCCGGCGTGACCTTCTTCAAGCCGTGTCGACGACGGAGGAGATCGGGTGGGACGAGGATTCTGATGACGAGGATGAGGGGAAGGGGAAGGGGAAGGAGAAGCTGGAAGATAAGAAGGAAGATGTGAAGAAGGAGGACGCAAAGAAGGAGGACGTAAAGAAGGAGGAGGTGAAGAAGGAAGATGCCAAGGTGACGGTCGAGAAGAAGGAAGAGGAGAAGGAGAAAGTGAAGGAGAAGAAGAAGGAGGAAGAGGAGGAAGAGGAAGACGACGACGATGACGACGATGAAGAAGAGGACGACGATGAAGACGACGATGACGACGATGATTCCGAGGAGGACTCTGACGAGGAAGAAGACTCTGACGAGGATGACGACGAAGAGGAGCAGCAGAAGAAGACGGCAGGCACAGCAAAAGCCGGATCACGGGCGCCACAGCGGCCCGGCTCGACCGAGTCGTCGATGACCATCCACCCGCCATCAGCAAAGGCCAAGGTTGCTGCCTCGGCGACGACCACGCCGACCGCAAAGACGGCCCCGTCGTCCGGCATGCTAAAGGCAGCGCTGGCGCCGCGCAAGTCGGACGAGAAGTCGCAGGCGGACAGCGACGCCAGCTACGACATTGTGGGAGCCAAGTCGGGCGCGCCGAGCCAGGCGCCCAACAGCCCGCGCGAGGCAAACAGGGCAGACGACGACAGCGAGGAGGAAGACTGGGAGTGAAGCGGTTGAAGNGGGGGGGGGGGGGATGTTCAGCACGATGATCCATTTAGTTTCTTCGGCCGTCCTCTTGGATTGCATTGCTGCTCTTCCTTCTCTGCTGCCTTGTTGTTGTCCTGTGTTGCAGCCTATTGTGGCGCAGAGTTTTAATGCTCTCTCTTTTTCTTGTTTCTCTGTTCTACGTCTTCCTGCCTCTTGCCTTCTCACCATCTGCTCCTCCAGTGCACTCCTGGCGTTCCTGTGGCTGCGTTCTTGCACATCTTTACATCCTTACATCCCCGAATTTGGCTTATCTCGTAGTTCCCCTTTCCCTCTTTCCTATGGCCGGTGTTCCTGGATGCTGTTTGTTCTCCTCCTCCTAAGACCGTTTCCCATCAAGAGCGCTTACTCTACTCTTATTTTCTACGACAATAATGTGCCCGCTTTTGCTTGTGAATAATGAAGGAACAAAACAATGTATATGTCCCATCCCACCTCCAACCCCGTCTAGACAAAATGAGCCAATTATATGTTGCTCCCGATGGACGTGAAAATGAAACTGCAATAAACCCCTTCGCACGCTATCTTTTGTATTCTGCACCCCATTCTATACTCCAACCTCCCCCCTCCCCCCTTATCCCCATTTTTTTATTTTCCCTTTCTCCCCTGCCCTGTTCACCTCTTCTTCCGCGTCACCTTTGTGAAGCCATCCTCGTCCACCTCTGGTGGCGGCTTCTTGTCGCGGTCTGTCAGTGCCGGTGCCTCGTCCATGTTCACGTCGGCACCACCACCACCCTCGTCGACATCGTCATCGTCATCATCATCGTCATCATCGTCATCGCCCTCATCGTCTTCGTCGTCTTCATCGTCGGTGCCCCACTCGTCGTCATCATTGCCCGTCCGCGCGGCCTGGAAGAGGCCGGTGACGCTGCGGCCTCGCGAGGCCTCCCAGCGGCGGCGCAGGGCGGCGACGTCGGCGAGCTGACCTCGGCGGCACTGGGCCCAGAGGTCGACGATCTGCTTGGCAATGTCGTAGGCGCTGCCGTCGTCGACGACGGTGTCGAACTCGTCGTCCATGATCTGGATGAGGCGAGCCTCGACGTCCATGAGCAGGTCTTCGGTCTGGGTGGTGGTGGTAGCGGTGGTGGCGGCAGCTGCTGCAGTGGCTGACCACGAATCCTCAAAAAGCTCAGCAATGGCACCGCCAAACCAGTCGCGCTTGTCGCTGCCGTCGCCGCCGCCGAGGTGGTTCTCCACCGCGAACGAGAGCGGCTGCCAGAGGTGGAGGGTCATGGCGATGCTGGATTCGAACTCGTTCTGGCAGGTCTCTGTGATTTTAGGATAGACGACAGGGTCAGCCAAAACTAAACACAAAAAAAAAGGTTACAGTAAATAAGGGAAGAAGCGAGGATGAGAACAAACCCTTGGATGGGACCGCATTCGCGGTTTCGGGCGCCATGGTGTGTGTGTGTCTGTACGTGTGCGTATGTGGAAGAGGAAGCTCTTCACAGCAGTGTTGCTGTGCGGCCAAAGTTTGCGATTTGGTCCCGCAGGACTGAAGCCGTATTTTTCTGCCACGATTTTTCTTACCGCCTACAGCAACTTCTCCACTATCGGAGGGGTTATGTATTACATAGTATAGCCGCCGATAAGATAAGCTCTGAATGAGGGGAAGCAAGAGTCCCACAGCCGACGAGCGAGAGTCGGAGTCATTGATCTCACAGATGTGCCTTTTGCGACGGCCTTTCGGCATTCGCAGGTCTGAGTCGTATAGCAATACCAGAAATGGCAATGATATATGAAGAAGACTTTTATGATGTCTAGTAGTAATTGTCCACGTAAGGAGCCTTGCGGCTGAGACTCGGCTTGTCTTTCCAGAGTTTCCATTTTTGGTTCCAATAAATTTCCCCTGTCCTGCTTTCGATGCTTTTTTTCTGTTCATATTTTTTTTTATACAATTGAGGTCTGTGTATACACTCCTCTCGGCCCCTGAAACTGCTCCCATCATCCTAGACCTCGTCCTCCTGCGGCCCGGGAAAGGTCTGCGCGGTCCCCTGCGGCTGGGTCTTGTCCAGGTAGGCGACCAGGTCGGCAATAGTGCAGGCCTTGAGCCCCCAGGTGCGTGCAAAGTCGATGCAGCCGTCGGCGCGGAGCATGCCGGAGCCAGTGCGGATGGCCTTGCCGGGCACGGCGGCGCCGTCGTCGACAATCTCGGAGATCACGGCCACGCGCCGCTTGCCGGCCAGCCGGCAAAAGTCGACGCCAGCCTCGGTGTGGCCGCGACGCTCGCGCACGCCGCCGGGGCGGGCGCGCAGCGGAAGCACGTGGCCAGGACGGCGGAAGGCAGCAGACGCTGGCGCATTTTCAGAATCGGCACCGGCACCGGCATCGGCACTGGCAGCAGCCGCCAGCACGGCGTCGTCGTCGGCCAGCCGCCGGCACGTCAGGGCTCGATCGTGGGCGCTGATGCCCGTGGTCACGACGGCGTCGGCGGCATCGACCGTCAGCGTGTAGGCCGTCCCGCGCGGGTCCTCGTTGTTGGTCACCATGGGTGGCAGGCCGAGCCGGGCGGCGCGCGTGGGCAGCAGCGGCGCACAGATGATGCCGGACGAGTGGCGCACCAGAAAGGCCATCTGCTCCGTCGTCACGTCCTCGGCCGCGATGATCAGGTCGCCCTCGTTCTCCCGCCGCGGATCATCCACAACCACGATGAACTGCCCGTCACCTAGTAAAGGGGAAGAAAGAGGAAATATTGTGTCAGAACAGGGCGCCACTCATGTCAAACAACTTCGTCTTATTCATCATCTTTTATCTTTTTCTTTTCGTTCCCTCTCGGACCTCTTGCTTACGGAACGCCTGAATCGCCTCTGGGATCGAGTCGAACCCTGTAGTCTCGGTTGAGTCCGCCATTGTGTGTATATATATATGTGTGTGTGTGAGTGTGTGGGAGAGGGAGAGACAGAAAGAGAACTGTTGGCTAGTCTTCTCCGCTATTGCTGCTGCAGCCGAATAAGCTCGTGCGCACACAGAGAAGGAAGCCGGAGGGGGGGCGATTGCTGCTGAAGTGCTGCTGGACAGACGCAGTGCTGATGAGAGCTCCGATCACGGGTCTGCAATCTCTTGTCTGCCAGGTGTCCCGAAAAAGCGCAATGGACCAGCAGCAAACAATTCGCAAGGCGGGAAAGATGGCGTTATATTATGTGTCGCATGCTAAAAAGCGACATCAAAAGCAAAAGCAGAAATTCTCCTCCGTCCGAGTGACTACGCTGAACGCCGACGAAAGCCGCCCCGTTAATTACGAAAGCCCCGTCCTCTTTAGGGGCCACTCTCATCTTTTTGTATTTTATTTTGCTTTATGTTTTATTTCCAGCGCCAATTACCTTTCTTGCTTATCCGGGCTTACCAACAAGCGGCTCCCCAATACGTCAGCCGGACTTAAACCGCAGCCTTCTGTACGCTTCCATCAGTTCTCTCCCCCCCTTCTTTGCTGCTTCTCGGTCTTTGTAGCGGTCCTTGGTCCAGACCAGGGGTCTCCGGTCCGAGCGGACCTACCCCGGGATCTGTGCTCTTATCCAGAGTCTGTAACTCTGCAGTATCCTCGGCATCGCAATCCATAGCTCTAGTACTCCGATGTCGTCGACGTGACGAGTCCTTAGGGTCGGTTATATCGCATTTACGAAGTTGGATGTCTTCTCCATCGACGTTGTCGTACGATGCCATAACCTGCCTGGTACTGCTCGGTGATCAGATTAGGTGGCTACAGACCTCCAGCTTGCTACATAGACCTCAGTCGCACCCATTTCTGTCACGTACGGCCATAGATACTGGAAAGCACGGGATCCCGTCCGCTCTCCCCTAGTTAAACCAGTAATCGGCGGATTAGTAGTTGGGTCGGTGACGACCAGCGAATACCCGCTGCTGTACGTTTTTTTTCGACTTCGTTCAATGTATTTTTATTGCTCTTTTATCTTCCTTCCAGACGTCGTTGTATGAGCAAATTGTAGTGAAGACGATTCAACACGAGAGAGGAAGCCAGCTCTTGCGTCTTTGAGCGAGCAATCTAGACTTCGTAAAACCAACTTTCTCGCTTGCCTGTAGTTGGTAACGGGCCGGACGCTAATGAAAATCTGTCACTTGATCATATACCCAACAAAAGCCGGAGAAACATCCCGAAAAACAAAAGCAGAGCCTGGCAATACGCAGCATGTTACTCGTAGGGAAACTCGTAGGAAATGCGTCCAGTCCTTTTTCATGAACCGAAAGAGTGATGTAAGAGCAGGGCCCACTTATTAGCTCCCCAGAGGCGGTCAGACCCGGCAAAAATGACGTCAAAAGTGGGGCTAGCAATTATCAATAGCTCTCCCCGAAAGCAAGGGGAAATTTAGCGATATACGACATATCTCGAGCTGCACCCCGGTTTCACTCGACCTCTCTTTGGCGACACCATCAACAGCCGAACGCCGACGCCAGGACGATACAAGCCAATGTTGACGTCGCGAGCAGCCGCGCCGATGCTGCGCCGAGCACAGCGGTGCGTGCGTCCATGTGCCGCCGCCGCCACGTCTACCACACACATACGGCCAAGAGCAGCCCGGCCAAGTACGCGCAGCCATTCGTCTGCCAGCTCCTCCACCCCCCTCCCCCGATCCTCGGTCAGCCCCGAAGAAGTGGCCCATTTCAACGGCCTCGCCGCCGCCTGGTGGGACCCCCACGGCTCGTCCCGGCTGCTGCACCAGATGAACCCGCTTCGCCACGACTTTATCCGGCTGTGCCTCAGCCAACAACAGGAGGAGCAAGGAAAGACAGGAGAGCTCCGGACAGCAGCAGCAGCACCACCACCACCACCACCGCAGCTGCCGGCCCGGATTCTTGACGTCGGCTGCGGCGGCGGCATCTTTGCCGAGAGCGCTGCGCGGCTGGCGTCGACAACGTCGGTCACAGCCATTGACCCCTCGGCCGAGGTGCTAGCCGTGGCCCGGGCGCACGCACGACGCGATCCCGCCCTGCAGAACAAGCTGCGCTATGTGCAGACGTCCATTGAAGACTTGGTGGCGGGGAGGATTGCTGGCCAGCCGGAACGGTCCTCGGCCGAGGCCACCTCGACAGCATCCACCGCCTTCACATCTACCTCTACCCCACCCCTCCTCTTTGACATGATCTCCCTCTTCGAAGTCATCGAGCATGTCGCCATCGATCCCGGAACCTTTCTGGCCCAGTGCAGCCGGCTTCTGCGGCCCGGCGGCTGGCTCGTTGGCAGCACTATGGCGCGCACGTGGACCAGCTGGCTGACAACAATCGTTGCCGCTGAAGACGTCCTCGGCATCGTTCCGCGAGGCACGCACGACTGGGCAAAGTACATCAACGCGGACGAGCTGGCCGCCCACTTCGACCCCGCCACCGGCGCTGCCTGCGCGGACGGCACCGCCTGGGAGGGCCCCCTCACGTTTCAGGGCGTCGCCTATGTCCCCGGCCTCGGCTGGCAGGTAGTGCCAGGCGGCGAGCGGCTGGGCAACTACTTCTTCGGCATCCGAAAAGGCCAGAACGGCATGGGCAACATCAGCACAGATGTATGAAAAATGGAACGAGTATTTTGTAAATATAGTACAATCAGTGTAACCATAAAATCGTGAGCATCTCGTGCTTCGGTAGTAACCGAACCGGTACTTCATAAAATCGTAGGATAGTACACCTTCCCTCGTAGCCTCGTCTGCCAAACCTGATACTATACCGTAAGTATAACCAAAGATTCCAAAAGTGGTTTTGGGGGGCAGCACACTCCAAAATAAACAGATGAACAGGGCAATCCAAAAAAGAGAAGACCCAAACAACCACCACCTTGGAAAATATGCAAACGTGATGGTCGTACAGAAAGAGCAAACCGAACATCGTTCCCCGGGGACCGCAGCAGGCCAATCACTCCAATCGCTCTAAAAAGCCCTCGTCATATTTAGCATTACGTTTCTCCTTGTAGCCCTTCACCAACATGTTAGTCTGCAACTCTGCGAAATGATCACGGCTTATGAGTCTGCCATGGGCTTGGCATCAACCCACAAATGCAGAAGAGTTAGAAGTATCCAAATTGGCCTCCCCCGAGGACGATGGCACCGGCGTCATCAGAACCGCTTGCGGCGCCAGATCCGGTGTAGTCCAGGACTGCTGGGGCAGGTCGGCAGAGTGTGGGAATGGTTGTACTTGCTGGTGTTGCATTGTTTTGTTTTGGCCCCCCCCGTGTTCTTCCAATGTTGGCTGCATGTTTTGAGACTGACGCTGGTAAGGCAAGCACTGGCTTGCATATTGACTGCTTATTACGCCCTGATCACTTCTTCGGTGAATTGATGATGCAGCGTCCTGGCCGTGGCCCCAGTGCGCCAAATTCTGCGAGAAACCAGAAGCTGTGGTCCTGTCGTGAAGCGCCACCAAAGAGTTGCCCGCGCTGGTGCTTGGCGCTCTGCCGAGAGACAGCTTTTGAGAGGCATCTTCGAAATACATTTCTGCTGTTGGGGACGGCGCCACTGAACACTGTGAAGACAATATGGGCGTTTGTGTGGAAGACTGTCTCTGGGTCGAGAATGGACGGCTTGAGTTGTGGCAAGCCATAGATCCCTGCTGGCTGCTCGTGTACGGTTGAGGTCTCCCCGGCTGCATGTACTGGTACGAAAAAGGTTGGCAATAGGACCGGATCTGATTTTGGTTCTGGCTCGCTGTGGGGCGAATATCAGGATAGGCTTCTCCAGCCCTGCTTCCAATGTCATACTGGAGATGTGATGACTGCATCCCATCACTTCCCGCAGGTTAGTTGAAGTCAGCATTGTTTGATCTTGGCACTGGTAGGGTAACAGGTGCAGAAAGCTCTGCAGCACCAGAACCAGAAGCTGGCCTGACGAAAAATAGTCGATAACTTATGGCTTACCTTTGATGGGGCTCAAAAAACTTGCCGCCGTTGGAGTATGGGTAGGTACCGATATTTCCGCCACAGCCTCCATTGCCAGCATTATTTTGGGTACCGTAAGTGGCTGGGCTTTCACCGCAGCCGCTGCTGAGACTCCCTTGACGATCGGTCTCGCCTTCGCGTGCGGGCGGCGTCGGTATGCCATTGGCACTCTCTGGGTGCAGCATGGCCCCATGCCCTTGCACAGACTCCTGGTCGTTGGAGGATGAAAAAGTAAGATATGAGTCCAGCAGCTCACGACTCCATGTAGGCAGCGGCTGAATTCGCTGACGGCCGGAAGGTCTTAGCCTCCGTACTTTTTCTCCCTCTAGATCTGGTAGTGTCCGAACTCGATTGACAGATTGGCGCCCGGTTGCGTTGTTCCGGGTGTACTTGGTGATTTTCCATTTCTTCAGCCAGCTCCGATATGCCCGAATCCTGCAGACAGTATCAGCAAGTGGGTGCTGCTGGCCGTGGGGTAGTCATGGGGTAGAAGATGGCACAGTTCGGCTTCTAGAGGCCTCGAACAGTCGGCAGCAGTACTTACGATGCGTCAAACCTATGAAACTCGCGCATCATTTTCTGCACATTTTCCAGTGAGTTTCCATCTGATTTGTAGAGTCTAATGATATGATCCTTGTTCGGCAGCCAGTCCTTTGTCATCTTGGGTAGTCTGGCCTCTGAAAATACAGGAAGGAGTGGTATCTTGACAACGAGCAACACTCTGGAAAAGACAGTGACGAAACTGGTCGCCCTTACTTTGGGAGCGGGAATAAGAGGATAAAAGGATAGAATCGGACGCAGTTTAGGAAGAAATGAACAAACGGCAGCCAGCCACGAGGCGGCTACGATTCGGCCAAGACGATCAGGCGCGCCTATGGAAGAAGGAAGCACGGCTTCAGACAGCGAAGGGCGTTTAGAAGCATAGAGTAGATCCTGTGTGGGGGATAAAGGATTGCCTGCCTGACAGACGCTATGTTTCTCTGCAAGAGCCTCTGGATTTGTCTTTGGGTGTTGTGGGAATTGTGTCGAGCAGTGTAGAAACGGGGAAGGAACGAGTTAAGACGGTAAAACAAAGGCCCAAAACGTGAAGGTGCGTTAGGCAAAAGAATAAATAGTGAAGGGGGCAGGGCAGTCCTACATATGTTGGGATCGAGAGAGAGCAAGGCAGAGAGAATAACGGGAGAGATTGGTCTGGTTATATGTATTCAGAGCTCACAATGGGCACAGCCTCTCAGGCAACCAGAGGAGCTGGCCTGACCGCCCGTCTCATGTATCTGGCACCTTTGCTTGCTTTAAATGCTCCTTTTCATCGTTCTTTTTATTCTTCTTAGCCAGAAATAATCTCCATTTTGGGAGGGCCTCGTTGTGCGTTTACGCCTCTATTTGGTAGTTATATGACTTTTTTTTTTTTAATCTTGCCAGCTGTCTACTGCTAGCATTTGATCTCACCTAAACAGGTAAAGCTGCTCTCTACCACACCGTCTCGCTGGCAGACCTGAGCTGTCCTGGGCTTCTTCCTGGGGCGTATAAATCGAGGCACCCAATCAGACAGTTAAATATCTTCTCCTCATCAAACATAAAGAAAGCATTCCGGGTTGGCGCCCCAAATGGTCTTGTTCTTCCTGTTCCAGAAAAGCTGCCTTGGCGCCTTTGCTCGTTTTGTGAGCACTCACACAGAGAGAAGAGCGAGACGAGCTGATTCCTGGACGTTGGCGCCCTGTTTGAAGGATTGCTTGGTGACAAGGGCCGTTGAGCGCCAAGTACTACTTACACAACAAAGCAAAAACAAACAGGCAGCAAAAAAACAGGGCGCAGACAACGTCCAGCACGCCGAGCTAGCGGTTCGCAAAGGCGGCAGACAGCGAGAAATAAAACGCCACGAAAGCGTATCCTCGGTTGAAGAGAAGGGGGGGAATGGGGGAAGAGAGAGGAGAGCGAGGCGGTCAACCAGCCCTACTTTCCCTTCGGCTCTCTCCATAGGTTTTCTGACCTGAGGCTTTCTTTCCTTCTCCCCCCCCCCCCCCCC
>JRUC01000276.1:0-26859 GCA_000806385.1 Leptographium procerum
GGAGGAGGAGGGGCGAGGATCTGTCGTTCAATGTCGGATCAGACAGACGATGCGCCGAAAACAGTGACCGAAAAAAAAAGATGACGACGTGACGCTATAAAACAAAGAAGGCTGCGAAAACGAACAGAGCTTTGTCGCGCGACTGAAAGGCGGGCTGAAGGAATGCGGGACAAAACTAAAACAGGCGAGCGGTGTAGCAGGTCGATGGGAGGTATCTTACGAGTGACGAAAAGAGCTGGCAAAAAAAATAAAAAATAATAATAATAATAATAAGGTGATGAGTGAGATTGGGGGGCTCTAGAGCTGGGGGGGAAGGCTTTTGGGGAGAACAGCAATAGATTTGGGACTAATAGCAGGTTTCGGGGCTGTCAGTGGAGATCGAGAAGGTAAGATATCTCATTAATATTATTAGCGGTGCCGGCTAGGCAGTTTTGACTCGCATGTGTCATGCCCGATTCGTCAAGCTCAGGCTCAGCAAGACGAAATACTCGTATTAGCACATGACACATAGCACCAAGTGTCGCTCAGTGTCGTTCTCGGCAGGCACAAGCTGTCCGGCCACACCGTTTCCTTTGCTGCAGGCAAGAACGCATGTTCCGTTCTACTACGAAGTAAGAGTATCGTATCGTATCGTATCGTATGTAGATAATAAGGTGTGTGTTCGCCTGGGGGCAGCTGCGACAAGGTCTCCGCCCGAATGCAGACCGGGACCTTATCCGGTCGGCCAGTAAACACTTATCATGTGGTGCTCCGTATCTTCGTAGTATAGGATATCTTTCTGTCGCTGGCTTCGTCGGTGTCGGCGTAGCGTAAGATTAAGTGCAGCAGAGCACACTGGGCGGTTCCACTGTGGATTTTGTGGATTGTGGGCTCCCTGCAGCACAAGCTCTCGAAGGCATCCACATCTTTCCGTTCCGTTACATACGGAGAGCAGTAGTGTAAGGATATTACGGAGCACAAGTAGGCAGGCAGCTTCCTGACCGCACCTGCCCAGTCAGCAGCATTTCTATCCTTTCCCGGCTCTTTTTTTCTCTCTCTCTCCCTCTCTCCCTTCTCCCTTATTCTTTCTTCAGCGATCGCCTCGAGAAAGTAGCCCGTCTCCGAGCCGCAATCAGTTTGGACCTAACCCCTCTCTGGCTATTCTCATGTTAGGCGCCAATGCTTCCGTCATCGGGTCCTGCGTTTAGGTCATTGCCTTTTATCTCCTGCTGCGCAACCATCAATTAACAGGCCCCTGCACACTAAGAGCACCTGCCGCCCCGCCACTTTGTCATCCGTCCACCGGCCAGAGTCATCCACACCCTTTTACGAAGGACGCGGTCTCGTGCCGTTCTGCTCTGCTCTGCATCTGCATCTGCACGTCTTGTCTCTTCACCGTCTTCCTGTACCCGCCATCCTGCTTTCTCCTACGGCATTTTGCCATCACGCTGGCAATCTAGATATACTCGTACGAATTATTCTTCTATTGAACTGTCCGAGAGGGCACTGAGAGCGAACAATAATCCAGCGCACCACCTGCGATCAAAAGAAAGTATCAGACCAGAAAGGCTGATAGGCAACTTTATCGTCCTCTGTCTCCCAGCCGGGGTTGCTTTGGGGGGAGACAGTCAAATATGTTCTCAGAGTGTGAGTTAACTAACGTCTACACAACTTTCCTAGCCTCTCTTGTCCATGCTCTAACACATGCTCTCTGACCTTTAGATGCTTCCAAATTTCTGGCGCAGTCCCAGTCTCGGCTGTCCAGCTTCGGCCAACCGGCGATAGCAGACGACAGCGGAAGCGTACACGGATACAACAACACGCACACCGCCGCCGGTTCCGTCGCTGGTGACACCTCTAGTCGGCAGCGGCCTGGGCCCGATTGGCATTCCTCCACCCGGGGCCCTAAATCTTTTGGACGGTCGTTTCTGGGCCGTGGCTTCGCGGGCGGCCCATCTTCCTCGGGGAACCCTTACCACACAGCAGGCGGCTCACGTTTCGGCCAGCTCAACTTTGCCTCGCGCTACTCGACTGCCGCACAGGACGCGCCTCTCTTCTACAGCGGCCGGGGCGACATCAACGAGGCGCTAGGCGAGGAGGACGAAGACGACGATGAAGACGAGATCGAGCGGGATAGGGAGGCCGCCGACCTGTATGCCCTCCAGCGGTCACGAAGGGTTTTCGCCGCAAGTCGACTGGACGAGAGCACCGGCACCGACAACGAGCGGAGCCGGACATCGTTAGGTGATAGCCGCGGAGAAGACGAAGAGCAGCTGTCGAGCAGCGGCCGGAGAGCGAGGACAGCAACAACAGCAACGGTAACCAGGGAGGTAGCGCCATATTCTAGTGGCGGCCAAGACGAAGATGCATTTGCAGCAGCGGAAATACAGGGAGCGAGGGGGATCCGGAGCAGCTGGAACGGCAACCGAAGCTTCTATCGGCCAGGAGGCAGGCAGGCAGCTGGCGGTGCTGACGGGGAGGAACGAGAGCGAGAGGGAAACAACCGACGAGGGGGGCCGGCAGCGGCGGCCACTGTAGGCGGCGGCTTAGGACGTGGTGCCTCGCCAAGCTTTGGCCTCCACGAGAGCCGAGGCAAGATGGAAGACATCGGCCTAGAGTCGACCATCGCCGACAGCGAGCCGCCAGAAGACCTTACGTTTGAGCGCCAGCACGACGACCTGGACGGCGACCACCCGCCGGCCTTTCAGAAGTTCAATCCGTCCTCGAAAGCGAGCCGCTTCGGATTCTCCCGCGGCTCCGCCAACAACTCCCAGCTAGGGCTACTACACGAGGGACCGGATGGTGGGGACACGGACAGCGAGGCAGCGAACCCGGCGGCAGGGACGGAAAGCAGCATGCTGCGCACGACGGCGGCGGCGGCAGCAGCGTCTACGGCCACGCCGTCTGACGGCGAGCTGTTCCGGCACGACCCGTTTTTTGCCTGGATCTACCTAATCGCCGTGGCGTCTCTCTTTGCCACGTTTGTGCTCGTCTACCTGCATACCTCGACGCCCAGCGGCGGCAAGCAGCCATGGGGTGATACGATCTACACGACGCTGCTGTCGTCGTTTCACCTCCTGGCCATCGACACACTCGTTGCCATCATCGTGTCTCTGGTGTGGCTGGCTGCCCTGCGGTCGTTTGCGCGCTACCTGGTGGCGCTGATCATCGTGGCCGTGCCGATCATCCTGTTCTCCTTCACCATCTACCCGTTCGTGTCCAGCTACAAGGGCGGCAACACGGGCAGCTCCGGCCTCCAGGACATGATGATGCGGTGGGCCTCTGTAGTGCCCGGCATCGCGGCGGTGGTGTGGATCTACATGGTCTGGAAGGGCCGGTCGGCACTGCGGTCTGCAGTCGAGATTCTCGAGTTCTCGAGCCGCATCCTGGCAGCCAACTCGGCGCTGGTGCTGGTCGGCCTCGGCTGCCTGGCGCTCATTGTCTTCTGGACCTGGGCTTGGCTCGCCATGTTCACGCGCGTCTTTCTCGGCGGATCGTTCTCCAGCAAGCTGTCGAGGTTCATCATCAGCGCGTCCAGCTGGTGGTTGGGCGCTTATTTTGTCCTCATGTACATCTGGACACTGTCGGTCATCTCCGGCGTGCAGCGCAGCACCACCGGTGCCACAGTGTCGCAGTGGTACTTCCACCGCAACGTGCAGCCGGCGCCGTCCTCGTCCGAGGTTGTCTCTGCTGCGCTGCACCACGCCGTGACGACCATCTTTGGCTCCATCTGCCTGTCGACGCTCCTCGCCCTCGCCGTCCGCCTGCCTTTGCTGGTTCTGCCGAGCCGACTAGCAGAAGGCGTGGGGCTGTTCTTCTACTCGTTTGTCCCGTCGCCCATTGCGGCGCTGACAAACCCGCTCACGCTCACCTACTCGGCCATCCACTCGCAGAGTCTGACCACGTCGGCGCAGGGCCTGAGCCAGCTGGACTTTCTGTCTCCGCAGACGCCCACGACGACGCTGACGCCGCGGGCTTTCCGGGGCGGCCGCCGGCGCACGGGACAGTATGGAGCCGGGTCCTCGGCGCCGCTGCTGCCGTACCGGCTGGCCAAGCTGCTGCTGCACGCGACGAGATTCATCATGGCAACGGCGCTCGGCTTCGCCGGCTGGGTGATGACGGCGCGACAGCTGCGCATTACCGTGCCGGACGGTGCTAGCAGCACCATCCGGGGAAGCGCCTATGCATATGTCGTTGGCCTGGTTGCCAGCTTCATCGGCTGGGGCGTGCTGGGCGCCATGGAAGGCACCCTCAGCGGCATCGTAGACGCGGTGGTCATCTGCTACGGCAGCGAGACGCGCATGGCCAATGGCGGCGGTGGATATTGCATGGAGGCAGCATACCTGTTCGGCGGGCGCAACACCGGCGGTGTTGGCGCTGACAGCGACGATGCGTACCGGCGCCGAGACCGAGGCCTGTATTGACACAGAACGCTAGCTGCGCATTATTGGCACTGTATACGGTGATTCGGCTTCCCTTCCTTTTGTAGTTATCACATTCCATCTTCTTTATTCCTTTTCGCTTTTCTCTTTTCCCTTTTCTCTATATATTTTCCTTTCTCCCTTTCAATGCGTTCTCTTGCGAGCTGCTTCTACTTCGGGCTATGGAGGAAAGGGGAAATAGATCATTCACACAAGACAGGAAACCCGGGGCTGGATGCGGTATTAGACGCCGTAGATTTTTGGACAAAGCCATTTGAATATGATGGTGTTGATGGCCCCTGCGGCCCTGCGGGATTTGCGCAATGACTCAGCAATCTACGTCTTTTATGCTGTGCGTTTTACAGATCTCGGGGCAAGTGAGAACGGGCTGCCTCCCCCCACATTTCCATCGGCTTGAGGCAGGTGGGGCAAATCGCCAACGCAATCGCAGGGAGGCGCAGCACACAATCGCCGGAGAGTTGGCAGGTCCGTTCCTTCCCTCTTGTTCACGAAACGGCGTTTCTAGAAATCACGGCCGCCTAGAATTGGGTGATGACAAGTACTCGAAGGGGAGTGGCAGGTACGTAAGATACTTCCATCTTACTTGTATCTAACTTTTACTCTTACCTTGCTGTAGGCAGGCAAGCGGGAAGGAGAAGGAGTTTTACACATTACAAATTACGTAGCACTCAGGCGAGAGCTTTAAAGCACAGCCCCTCATGCGCTACAGAGCATTTTTGCCCCTCACTCTGCTCTGCTGCTGCTGCTCCTCTCTCTCTCTTTCTGTGACGGTCCCATGAAACGATAGCACGACAGAGGCACTATTGTGAGGCAACGGCCGATTATATAGCGCCCGCTGCTTTTCGCTCTGCTTCTCCATCCATCTTGCACTCTCTTCCGTCTTTCCGCCGATTTTCCCGGAGAGCAATTCCAGCCACCCTTTATTTCCCGAATCGATATCGTGAAGGAGGGGATAAAGCAGCTTATTTAACCTTCTGCTATTCTTCATTTCCCTCCCTTCCTTTCCAATCCTCCTTTGTGTTTCTGATTACCGACCTTGTTCTCTCCCTTGGATCGGAAGGTATCCATCTTCGCCATCCTCCATGTCTGACTTCGAGGCCCCGACCGGCCCCCCACCTCCAAAAGTGCCTGATGGCTGGATCCCCCGCTGGAACGACCAATACAAAGAGTGGTAAGTTTGGCAGTGACCGTCACTATTTTCACGTTTATTCTTTTCTGCTTTCTGCTTCTCTGGTCAATCCGGCTGACAATGTCTTCCCCCAACAAAGGTTCTATGTGAACAAACACACCAGAAAGTCTCAATGGAACATGCCGGACGCCCCAGCCCAGGCACCGGGTGAAGACGGCCCCGACGGCCCGCCACCGAGTTACTCGCCTGGCGCGGGCTCTACGCCCAGCGACACCAAGAAGAACCCCTACAACGACGCTACCGCTCGCTCGTCTGCCAGCCCTGGCCACCAGGAGTCGGAGGACGAGCGGTATGCACGCCAGCTGCAAGAGGAGGAGAACGCTCGTGCGCGCGGCGCTGGCGCGGGTGGTGTTGGTGCGGCCTCGTCCTACCTGAACGCCTCGTCGACTCCGGCACGGCCGCTCAGCAGCGGCGCCGGATCGACTGCCGCCGGTGCTGCTGCCGGTGCCGCTGTGGGTGCTGCTGGTGCCTCGGGTTCTCGCGGCCTGCTGGGTAAGATCTTTGGCGGCAGCAAGAAGAACCAGCAGTACGGCCAGGGCGGCGGCGGCGGCGGCTACCCGGGCCAGGGCTACGGGCCCCAGGGCTACGGTCAGCAGGGCTATGGCCAGCAGCAGGGCTATGGCCAGCAGGGCTACGGCCAGCCGGGATATGGTCAGCAGGGCTATGGCCAGCCGGGCTATGGCCAGCAGGGCTACGGACAGCCAGGATATGGTCCGCAGGGCTACGGACAGCCAGGCTATGGCCAGCAGGGCTACGGTCAGCCGGGTTACGGCCAGCAGGGTGGCTACTACCAGCAGCAGCAGCAGCAGAAGCCGGCCCGCGCCGGCATGGGCACGGCAGGTGCTGCGGCGCTGGGCGTGGGTGGTGGTCTGCTGGGCGGCATGCTGCTGGGCGAGGCGCTGGATGGCGGCGGTGATTGGGGCGGCGACGACGGTGGTGGCGGCGACTTCTAGACGAGCTGTCATGCCTCGTGATCGTGATCGCTCTGCTGCGTGTCTGAACTGCACTCCTGGTGCTCATTCTCTGTTTTCTCTTTTCTTGTTTTTTTTTGGAGGGGTGAAATGGGAGAAAAAGACAGGGAGGCAATGGTCAGCTATTGCTACTGGGCTGTCCGGCGACAAACGGCCATGACGACAGAAGTGATGACACAACAGAACGTCATAAAACAGAAGCGTTTGAACAGGAGCGCCAAAACAAGAACGTTCAAGCACGAGGAACGGGGTTCTTTATTCATTGTATCTTAGTATGCACGTTGAGTCCTTCTCACATCCTCGCACGGGATCGTCCCATATGCACACTGCTTTTCTAGTTGATCTCATCCACACGATTTATCTCTCATCTACCTCTCTCTCTCTTATGTTCCTTCTTCTGTTGCTTCCCGGTCCAGCTCCTTACCCTTGGATCCTCATCGTATCAGCGTAGACAACTTGCTCCCACCAATCCAACCCCAACGTAAACCTCATCTCCGTACACCCTGATTCCGCCGTCCGCCATTGTCGCCCGCATTGTTGCTGCTGCTGCCGCTGCCGCCACCACTGCCGGTCTTGGGGCTTCCAGCCAGATAGGCAGCCATGTCGAAGCTCGGGGCTGGGGTACCGCCGCCACCGTTGCCACCACCGCTGCCCATCAAGCTGTTCATCGGGTTGCTCTTCTGTCGCTCCTCCCACTCGGCACGCATCTCGGGGTCCACTGGATTTGTTATCATGTCAGTCTGGGAAATGCAACAGAAGAGAGAACGGGATGGAAGCGAGGGATGAGAATTTAATTTGCAACGTACTATTCTCTACCAGGTATGGCATGCCAAACACGATGCCCATGGTGACCAGGGCGACCAGGATCATGGGGTTTTTCAGGATGCTGAGGGCGGAAAAGCCGCCGCGCTCAGTGTAGTATGACTTTTGCTGGGCGGCCAGGGGGCGCAAGACAAAGGTGGGAGTGGGAGCCGATACCGAGGATGAAGACGACGACGACGACGCAGAGCCGGCAATCACAGTGTCGAGGCGGGCGAGTGCCTCGCCGCGGTTGGCCCAGTCGTTGCCGCGGTACGTCTCGGTAGCGATGACGACGAAGCGGTCGTGCGCTGCTCCCGATGCCGACGACGACTCTGCCACTTTTTCCTCCATCACGTCCACCCGCACCGGCGGAAAGACGTGCGTCGCACAGTGCACCTCGGCCAGGTACGAGCCGGCCGTCACGTTGGAGAACACCAGCCGCCCGCCCGCCGTCACCGGGGCCGATACGTGCTGCCGCCCACTGCCCGCCTCCAGCGTCGCTCGCGTCCAGGCGGGGATGCCGGCAAGGACAGCCTGCAGGACATCCGCCGGCCCAGAGGCAGCAGAAGCAGCAGCAGCGTCACTGCTGCTCTTGTCGCCCTGCTTGTTCTGCTGCAGGATTCGCGGCTGGCCGATCTGGAACGCAATCGACGTGGATAGCTCTTCGGTCGCCGCTG
Organism: Leptographium procerum; assembly: GCA_000806385.1. Classification (NCBI taxonomy): domain Eukaryota; kingdom Fungi; phylum Ascomycota; class Sordariomycetes; order Ophiostomatales; family Ophiostomataceae; genus Leptographium; species Leptographium procerum. The sequence goes on from JRUC01000276.1 coordinate 8,060, forward strand.
CTGCTGCTGCTGCTGCTGCTGCTGCCAAAAGGCAGAGTGATGAATATAATGGTACGCGCATCTTTCTGATCTTTTGGGGCGGCGTCGTCTCGACGTCGCTGATGTGGAGAAGGAAAGGTGTCAATAAAGGACGTTAGAGGACGACGACGACGGACCTGTGAGGCCACAGCTATAGATTCACTACACTTTAACGCCGCAGCTACCGCCTTCTGATTACGGCACATTTGGGTGGGTCCAAATTACCATAAATGCTACAGGGTACAGAGTACAGAAGTGACTTGCTAACAGAATATTGCAGCCCTCAGCTCCCGCCTCCATACGAAGTACAATGTAAGATACTATACGAGTGCAGCTCTATAGTCACTGCCTCAAAACTTTGAAATGGGTATTTTGATTTATTTTGCTACAAGTAATCATGAGCTATCGCTGTTCATCCGCATCCAGGTCTCATCACGTGTATCACGTGCAATATGGACCCTTCCTCATCTCTCATCTCTTATCTCATGCCTGTGCCGCCTTTTCGGCTGCGACCTTGAAGGCCTGCTCAAAGTCGGCAATGATGTCGTCAATGTGCTCTGTGCCGACGGAGATGCGGATCAGGTCCTCAGTGACGCCCGAGGCGACACGCTCTTCCTCGGACAGCTGCTCGTGCGTGGTGGTCCAGGGGTGGATGGCCAGGGTCTTGGAGTCGCCGACGTTGGCCAGGTTCGATACCAGCTTGAGGTTGTCGACGACCAGGCTGCCAGCGGCGCCGGTGCCGGCCTTGACGCCGAAGCTCAGCACGCCGCCGCTGCCGCGCTTCAGGTATTTCTTGGCCAGCTCGTACGACGGGTGGTTCGGCAGGCCCGGGTACGACACCCAGGCCACGTTGGGGCTGTTCTCTAGGTAGCGGGCGAGGGCCAGGGCGTTCTGGGCATGGCGCTCGGCGCGCAGGCTCAGCGTCTCGAGGCCGATGATCAGCTGTTGGGCACCAAAGGGGTTCAGGGCCGGGCCGAAGTCGCGCAGGAGCTCGACGCGCACGCGGATGGCGAAGGCGATGGGGCCAAAGGTCTCCCAGAACTTGAGCCCGTGGTAGCCCTCGGACGGCTCGACAAACTGCGGGAAGCGCTTGGCGTTCTTACCCCAGTCAAACTTGCCGCTGTCGACGACGACGCCGGCGATGGTGGTGCCGTGGCCGCCGATCCACTTGGTGGCCGAGTGCACGACAATGTCGGCGCCGTGCTCGATGGGCCGCACAAAGTAGCCGCCCGCGCCAAAGGTGTTGTCCACGACCACGGGCACGCCCTTGACGTGCGCCAGCTCGGCGATCCGCTCAAAGTCGGGCACGTTATAGCGCGGGTTGCCGATGCTCTCTAGGTACACCGCCTTGGTCTTGTCGTCAATGGCCGCCGCCAGCGCCTCCGGGTCGTCGCCCTCGACAAACTTGGTGTGGATGCCCAGCCGCGGGAACGACACTTTAAGCTGGTTGTACGTGCCGCCGTACAGATTGGTCGTCGACACGATGTTGTCGCCGGCCTGGGCCAGCGCTGCAATCGCGAGGAACTGCGCCGCCTGACCCGACGACGTCGCCACGGCCGCAACGCCGCCCTCTAGTGCTGCTATGCGCTTCTCAAACACATCCGTCGTAGGCTGCCAATCTCAGTTTGTCAGTTGTTTATCGTAAGTCGATTTGTCACCATGATCTATCCATCTCTGTCCCCAAGTAAGTACGCACGTTCATCAGCCGGCTGTAGATGTTGCCGAACTCTTTGAGGCCGAACAGGCGGGCACCATGGGCCGAGTCGTTAAAGACATAGCTCTACAGCAGGTCGGTCGGTCAGCAATTGGCATACCCCCCCCCCCGCTTCTTACTCGTTCCCAACTATGCATTTGCAGCAAGACGCCAGCAGCCGAAAGGCAGACGAACCGTAGTGGCATAGATGGGCACTGCCCGCGAGTTTGTAGCAGAGTCCACCTGCTGGCCAGCATGCAGCTGCAGCGTCTCGAAATGCTTAGACAGTTGTTCGGCCATTGTGTGCTACTGGCGGGTTTTTGGGTGTGGTTCAGAAAGAGAGGCAACGTAAAGGCACGAAAAAGCACGAAAGGTCACAGGAAAGCAAGAGGTACAAAATGCGGGGTTGTGAGACCTCTTTTAAAGAGCGGCCGTCCACGCGCGAAGGAGTCGCATCTTACGTTCTCCTCTGCTGTTCTCGTCGTGTCATCCCTTCCTATCCTGTCGTATAACACGACTTTCCTCAGCCTTTTACCTAATTTGGGGAAATTGTGGGGCTGCATCGAGCACGCAATCGAGTTATCCCACTCTCTGTGCAGATTCTATGCGGTAATAACAACCACGACGCTGGGACGAGGCAGTTGTTTGCAGATTACGGAAGACTGGCAGAAGTTTTCATCATCCTTGGCCAGTCACGTTGGCTCCTTGACAGGTGGACTTCACTCGTTTTCTCTTAGGCTCTTCTCTTAGATCCAAAATGTCACTATTGACAGCAATAGCTTCTCTGCTACTCTACTCAAGAGTCTGACTTGTCTTCCAGAAATATGCTCGTAACTCATTTTTTACATTCTTCCCCTCGCGCCATGTTTTGGTTCCTGTATATCTGCTCTTCTAGAAGGATGTGTAATACAAAAACCCCTAAAACCCAAACCAGGAAGGAGGGATGAGCCATCTCACTCAAAAGGTCGCTGGCCGAAAGCTAACCCAGCACAGCTGTGGTCATCTCAGCTAAATTACGCCTTTTAGCTCTGCATGACGCCAAGCGGCGGCTGTCACTCCGCTTCGCCTCAATTACTGGCAAGTGCGTATCCCCTGGTCCCGTACTTTATGCCTGGCTTGAGGCTTGCTTCATCTCGGCGGCGTACATGGCCTGTGACCGCATGGTCGGCGTCGTCTTGCGGGACTTGAAGAGGTCCAAGGCGGCCAGGGCGCCGCTGACGGTCCAGGCAACCCACGAGAAGGCGGCGAAGGCGGTGTCAGCGCGGGCGGCGCCGCACACGGTCCCCCGACAGAAGAACAAGCCGCTCAGGAAGACAGCCAGGGCGATGAAGCCGGAGAAGTAAAAGATGGAGTTGAGTGCATCGAGGCCGACGGCCACATAGGGGCTGTAAATGCGCTTGACGAATCTCGGAGTGACCTCAATGTACACGATGGAGAGGATAGACACGAGCGGGGCAGCCACGAGGAAATTGACCTGTGAGGGCGACTTGGTCAGGATGGCGGAGTTGTACCAGTTGACCACTGTAAGGCAGAAAATGTCAGCATATCGTCTTATCCATGCTTCCAGAATACGGATCTATACCTACCATACGCCGAGAGGCCCAGGATGATGAACGACATGATGCATTGCTGGGCACGGAGGACGAGGAGCCAGTTGATCTTCATGTTGGCGGTATCGGAGGGTAACGTAACCAAGAGTATATTTCAACTACGGTTTGAAGTGATGCCGACAAAAAAAAAGACCTGCTTTTTGAAAGATGTATTAAAACAAGCAGCAACTAGTGCGCTAGAAAGGAAGGTTAAAGATGCGAAAGAAACGAAAAGGGAGAGCCCCGAGAGAGAGAACAAAAAAAAGATGCAGGTTTGGGGGAAGAAAATATGATCTTGTCGAGAGAGATAGTGGAAGGGACCATTTGGGGGATATACATGTCAATTATGCGTGGAAGCCAAGGAAGAAGGGGGAAGGGGGTTTCGAGGCTCCGTTCGATTGCTGTCTGGTATATCGCACGCCCGTCTTGGAAGTATCTTAAGATAGGCATACAAACGGCCAAGACATGTCCCCAAAACACAGCCTCATTCCTTTTTAAGTTCTGCTGTTTCTCATATCCTCGAGCCAGCTGTTGGCAGACGGGGCTGCCATGGGCTGGTGTGGGCATTGCTTCGAACTTCGAACCTGACGAGACTTGGCGCCCCGGAACCTGCAATACACAGCAGCAGCTATCCGCCATCTCCGAGAGAGCTCGGAGGACTTGATGAGAATGGCGGGTGGAGTGGAGACAGAACAAGCCCCGTCATGCACACGACCAAATGTGAAGCCGTTCTGAAACGCGGCTCAGGGGTCAGCCATAGGGCTTAGAAGTCTCGGAGGATAGGCAGCCGCGTACGAGCACTCGTGTTGGATATAAAAAAAGAAGAGAGTACGAGTACAAATAAAACACAGAGTCATGGCGTGCCGAATCTCGCGCATGTTCTCGATCGGTGTCTCTCATGTCCTTTGGCGCCAATCTAGTAGACAAGCCGCAGGTCACGTGTCGCGCATCATGTGCCGTGTCACGAATGTGCAAGTTTCGTCTTTTCTAGCGTCATTGCCCATACGAGTACTCCTCGTAAGATAGTCATCTTACGTTCCCCGCACTCTGCGCCCAAAATCAGCCCCCAAAAATACAACGCAGCAAAGGGCAGACCTCCGGATGCAGTGTGATTGAGGAACAACTGTGCCCAGGTGTTCGAGTTTTATAGGTAGCTCCGGGGTCTTGGCCGTTGTGACCAGCCTGCGAAAGGGAGGCCATTTACATTCGAATTGTAAACAATGTTTTAGCCTGAGCAGTACGCGTGCGTATCTTACAAAACGGGAAACAAGTATTCTCCAGTGGGCTTCAATCCTTTGTCAGCAGCGGCTTTCCTTTTTTTGGCCATTCTTTCCCCAACTTTTCAAAACAATGCCATCCAGCAGAAAAGGCAAGACCACATTGCGGGGTTGGGTACTGTTCTCACATGCTTTATAATGGCCTGTCTGGCATTCCTTTGCCGGCCTCTCGAAACTCGGATCTTTCAGAGCACATGCACACACACGCATCCCACATCGGGACTCTCCCGCCCCTCCCCAGAAGCTAAGTCGCAATAAGCTGGGGCCCCAGCAATAGAGCCTATACTGGTACTGCCGAGGCCCTCGGAAGAGACTAAGAAAACTGGGGCATGAGGGCGGAGCAGCAAACCGCACACGGCTTCTTGCGCGCCATAACCCGCTGGCCCCAGAGCTAGAGAGAGGAGAGAGTTCGGGGGAACTGGGGTCGGTACCTCTGTATCTTTTTTACTCCGTATGGAGTTGTGAAGTACTTGTATGGAGGATTACTATGTACATGTCGACGAAAGCTGGCCTTTGATCCCCCCTTCGTCTTTTATCGGCCATCTTCTGGCTGCAGATCCTGCTTTGCCCCTTTTCTTTCAATTCTTTTAAAACCATTGCTCTGGGTCGTTGGCTTCGTTTTCCTTTTTTCTCAATAAGAGAAGAGTTGGACGGTTTTCACGATCCCTGCTTTTTCCTCGAAGCGTGTCGTTTCATCCGCCTTTTTTTTCCGCCATCTCCCATCCTCACTTCCCGCCTCTCTTCCTTCTTTTTTCTCTCCTCTTTTTTCCGTCTTCCTCCGACCGTCCTCGCCATGGCGCCCGCCGACACACTCGCCTACATCGACAAGATCTCGCAGCCACCTGCGCCTGGCTCGCCCTATGCAGTCCCCATACCTGGCAGCGAGACGCCGAATCGAACAGCAGTCTATCGGAACTTTCGCTTCCGCGACACACCCCTGCTGGAGACTCTTGACCCGACCGTCCGCACCCTGCACGAGGCCTTTGAGAGCTCGGCAACCTACCGGCCATCGCACAACTTGCTCGGCTGGCGGCCCTGGGATGCGGCCAAGAAGACGTGGGAGCCCAAGTATGTCTGGCTGACCTATGCTGAGGTTGCTGAGCGGCGCAAGAACTTTGGTACCGGCATTGTCGAGCTGCACAAGCAGATCGGCGTCGCCGATGACAAGTATGGCGTCGGCCTCTGGTCCCAGAACCGGCCTGAGTGGCAGATTGCTGGTGAGTCTTATTTTTTATCACTATTTTTCTTCTTCTCCACGCGTCGTCTCCTACGTTCCTGCGTGCTCTCCCCCACTGACCCACGGTGCCCGTGTGTCTCTCTTGCAGAACTCGGCCTGATGTCTCAGTCGCTGTGGAGTGTTTCCCTCTACGAGACGCTCGGCCCCGACGCCACCGAGTACATCATCAACCACGGCCAGCTCGTCTGTGTTGTGGCCTCGCTCCCCCACGTCGCAACGCTCCTGAAGCTGGGGCCGCGCACTCCGTCGCTCAAGCTGATCATCTGCGTGGACCCGCTCGATTCGGGCGAGCCCAGCGGCTACTCCAAGGCGTCGCTGCTGCGCGAGCTGGCCAGCGAGCACGGCATCCAGATCTACTCCATAACAGAGGTCGAGGAGATCGGGGCGAGGTCCGGCCGGACCATACGCCCGCCGAGCAGGGAAGACCTGACGACGATCAACTACACGTCGGGAACGACAGGCGACCCCAAGGGCGTGGTGCTGACGCACGCTAACATGCTGGCCGCGATCAGCTCGTCGCGCGCGTCGGGCTTCATGTCGCCCAAAGACGTCCACATCTCGTACCTGCCGCTGGCGCACATCTACGGCCGCATGGCCGACTGGAGCGCCATCGGTATGGGAGCGAGCATCGGCTATTTCCACGGCGACATCGCGGGGCTCGTGGACGACATGAAGATCCTGCGGCCGACGGGTCTTTTCTCAGTGCCGCGGCTTTACAACCGGTTCCACTCGGCGATTCGGGCATCAACGGTCGAGGCAGACGGCGTGCGCGGAGCACTATCGCGGGCGGCGGTGTCGGCCAAGATGGCCAGCATGCGTCTGAAGCCAGGTCAGGCCACCAACTGGCACGCGCTGTACGACCGGATCTGGTCGCCCAAGGTGAGGAAGGCGGTGGGCCTAGACCGGGCGCTGTGCATGGTGACGGGCAGTGCGCAGCTAGACCCGGACGTGCAGCAGTTTCTGCGGGCGGCCTTTGGCAACACGTTTGTGCAGGGCTACGGCATGACGGAGACGTGTGCGGTCGGGTCGGTGCAGGTGACCGGCGACTTTAGCGTAGGCAACATCGGAGGGCCACAGGCGGGCGTGGAGTTCTGCATCGAGTCGGTACCGGACCTAGAGTATACGGTGGACGACAAGCCAAACCCGCGGGGCGAGCTGCTGATGCGCGGGCCGATTGTGTTCCGCGAGTATTTCCGCAACGAGGTGGAGACGGCGCGCGTGGTCGAAGCCGGCACTGGCTGGTTCCACAGCGGCGACATCGTTGAGGTCGACCCTCTGGGCCGCTTCAAGATTGTCGACCGCAAGAAGAACGTGCTGAAGCTGGCCCAGGGCGAGTACGTATCGCCCGAGCGGATCGAGAACGTCTACATCGGCGCCCTGCCCGTCGTCGCCACCGCCTTTGTGCACGGCGACCCCATCGAGGCCAGCCTGGTGGCCGTGCTGGGCGTTGAGCCCGACGCCTTTGCCCCGTTTGCCAGCAAGCTGCTGCACGAGTCCATAACTGCCCAGGACGGCGAGGCCATGAGGCGGGCCGCCCGCGATCCGCGCGTCAAGGCTGCCGTCCAGAAGCAGGTCGACGTCGCCGGCAAGAAGCACAAGTTCAACAGCTTTGAGCGCGTGCGCAACATCTACATCGACGTGGACCCGTTCACGGTCGAGAATGAGCTGCTGACGCCCACGTGAGTCTTTCTGGGGGAGGGTTTCTCTTTTTTTTCCCTCGGCCAAATCACTAATAACATGCTGACAATACTCTTTATCCCTTTTAGACTGAAGCTGAAGCGCCCGCAGGCGGCTAGGGCTTTCCGGCAACAGATCGACGGCATGTACGCCGAGATCAAGGCCAGCGAGACAACCCGTGCCAAGATATAACGAGCGAGACGGCAGAAAGGACTGTAGTTATGTGCAAATTCGTGCACCTCCTGTGATTTTACTAGGGACTTGGGAATGTGTGTTGATATGCTTTACGTGTGATTGGGCTTGGCAGTGTGTATACCACTACAAATGTAGAATGGAGTGAAAGATGACAAATAACCCCGCAATTTTTTCCCACAGACGGTAGAAAATTAAAACGTACCGCCGCCGTTCGAGCAGCCCTCCCAGAATGGTTGTCTCACTAATAAACGAATCAGTCGTCCTTGTTGCGTCCTTAAACTTTAGCTTTGTATCTTGTCTTGCCACTTTTAATGGTCGAACCGTGAAGAGACGGTTTAAAGCCCATGTTTAAAGGGGAGCGTGTCGTTCTAACGTCTTCTTTAGATCTGCCTCGTTGCTCTGCTTAATCCTAACTTCTTGTCTATCAACAATTTATCCCCAGTATGACCGTTTGCTAACTAGCGTTCTATAGGGCCTAGCAGGAAATCATCGACCAAGTTGTGTAATTCTGGAATTATATGAACAACTACGTGCTTAAAGGAGGGCGAGTATTCTTAACCGGGTTAAAACAATACTTGGAAAGTAAACTCCTAAGCTATCTATATAAGTGTCCGGTATGGCTTATTTGTCTAGAACAAAGTGTAAAACAGAGCTGTAGAACAAAATGACAAGCATCCTACCACGGCCCAACTAAAGCAATTGAGCTAATAAACACTAGATGCAACTAGATGCGACTTACGATGCTCTCTGCTCAAATCTTGTTTAAATGATCATATGCGACGGTTTTAAAACAAGGTAAATAGCAACATTCTGCAATACTAGTAAGCACTATAATATAATACTTTAAGAATTACGTAATACTACGTAGTAAATTTGGATTCTTTAAAAATCTTAAATTTTAAATTATTACTTCAATAAATGTTATATCTTAAAAGCAATAGCTTTTTAAGGGAATATAATAATGCGGTGACGGATAAATAAAATCCCGGTAAACGCCCCTTTTAACTAATCTAAACTACGCTTAAACAAAGCGGAACGTGTTGATAATCGAGATCGTCCCCCCCCTGTATGGGCCTTTTAAAAGACTATAGCGACCCTGTTGATGCGCCGGGAAGAAGCGGGCAGACGATGGAGAACAGTGGAGGCCACAGGCAGATGGTTGGGGCTAACGGCAGCGGCGGCGGCGGCGGCGGCAGCAGCAGCAGCAGCAGGACATTGCCGTTGGTCAAGCCAGTATCGCCGTCGAAAGTGCGCCTTGTGCTGACCGGTGATGCCTCCACTTCCGCCACTGCTGCTGCCACTGCCACTGTTAACGCCATTACTACCACCACCACTACCACCACCTCTAGGGCTCGGGCCGTAGACAGCGCTTCGCAGCTGCCACCGCCGACGAAGAGAGCCAAGATCGGCCAAGACGATGGTAGCCATCACCATCGCCACCGCCACCATAACCACCACCATAACCGTCATCATGGCCAGAGCCAGAGCCGCATCGGCGCTAGCACGCCACAACATCTGGCAGAGCTGGCAGAGCTGGCAGGCGGCCAGAAAGCCGTCCAAGCAGCACCGCGGGAGAAGAAGCGACGGCGACTGCAGAAGAAGCAGCAGCAACAGCAGCAGCGGCTGGCATGGACGTTTGAGGACGGACGCCAGGTGTTTCTTCTCTCGGACAATGATGACGAAGAGGCCGGGGACGAGGGCCGAGGTCAGAGCCAGAGCCAGAGCCAGAGCCAGAGCCAGAGCCAGGCCCCAGAGGTCGTCATGGGCGGCACAACGGTAAGAAAGGCTCAATACATGATGCAAACATTTAGTTCATAAAAGCTCACAGCCCTCCCACAGGTGCAGCCTGACGGTTCCGGCACTGCGCCCCAGACTGCCCGGAACGGCGTGCCGAAAAGCACGGCGGCGCCGGCAAGGCTCACCTTGTCGACGCCAGAGGTAAAGCCTTGTTTTTTCTTTTGCGCTCTACCGTCCATTCATTCACTCCTGCCGTCACTTTGCTCTGACCTCTCGTGTCACCTTGCATTCACTCTTTTGTGGCCCAACTCTCCTGCTGACTGATCAGCCGCTGCAGAACAGCCCGGGAGACCCCCCTAGCACAGCCCCGGTGGCTGCTGTCTCGTCTTCTCAGCCATCTGAGCCGTCTGAGCTTTCCCAGTCTTCTCCGCCGTTCCGGCCTTCTCGACCCTCTCAGCCGCCTCAGCTCTCCCAACCTCCTCAGCCTCTTCAGTCGCTTCGGCCTCTTCGGTCTCCAGCCACACCAGTCGCCATGGCGGGTCTGGCCCTTCCGTCGTCTCCCGTAACGCCATCCGGCCCCGGCCTCGGCCCCGGCCTCGGCTCTCAGAAGTCGCAGACACGACGACTAGTCAGACACGATGGCCAGCATGCCGCCCCCGCTGCCACACGCGCACCTTCTGCCGACCTGCGACTGATCTATGACCGCCTCCCCGAGCTCGTCTCGCGGCCATACCTGTCGTATGCGAGCCGAGGCTGCCTGGAGGCGACAACAACGACGCATCAGCCACAGTCGCTCGGCCACCTTGTCCCCCGCCGGCAGCCGGCCATCGTGCACGTCGACTTCCAGCCCGACGAGGTGCAGCAGGTGCTGCTGGCGGCTCGAGCAACCATGGGCCGAGCGGCGCCGTGGCTGTTGACGAGTGGCAGCGGTGGGAAGAAGTCGTCGTCGTCGTCGTTGTCGTCGTCGTCGTCTGCATTGCGCCAGCTGAAGCGGCTGGTAAGGGAGCATCCGGCCAAGATCGCAGATATTGCCACCAGCGCAGCTACCGCCTCCTCCTCCTCCTCCTCCTCCGGAACGTCGCTGCGTAGTCGCAAAGTGGAGGACGTTGCGGCGTTTCTGCAGGATCTGCTGCTGATGCGCCGCATCTCGTCGGCAGCAACAGCCGCCGCACCGGCCGGACCGGCCGTATCGTCGTCGGCCACAGGACCGCGGGCCCTCTCGATCGAGCAGCGAGAGCGGCGCGGACACGAGGCGGCACAGCGGACGGCACAGCTCGGGACGTTGCTGTTTGCGCGGGCCGTGGCCGGACAGCACGGCGCGTCGTCGGGCTACTGCGGCCGGCTTCGCGAGCTGGGCGATGCGGCCAACACGCTGCGGCGCCTTCGCGAGGACAGCCTGCGGCTGCGCGGCGAGTGGACCAGCTGCGCGGGAGACATCGCCACCGTCTCGTGGACGTCGCCAGATGCCTTCCTCTGCGGCACTGTCACCCACATGGACCAGTACAACCGCCAGGGAAACCTGGTCCTGGGCTCCGTCGCCGCCGGCACTCTGCGTGCATATCCCGACCACCGCGTCTTGCGCCAGAAGAAGAACACCTCACTCACGATCCCCTCGTCTTCCTCGTCTTCCTTGTCTTCTTCTGCTGACGACCCCTGGCTGTACACGTCCGTCGTGTCGTCCGACTGCGCCTCAGCCCACGACATGGCCTTCACTGCCGGCTTCGACCGGGCTGTGCGCGTCTGGCGTGTCGATCCCTCTGGCGCTGCCATGACCCCCATCGCCGTGTGGCCTCATACCGGCAAGGTGAACTTTGTCGTCGCCTCCTCTGCCGACTCTGTCTGCCTTATCGCCACCGCTGCTGACGTCGCCACTGCCGCCGTGCGCGTCTACCGCCTCGACGCCCACATGCCTGCTGGGTCTGTCCCTCACTACCGCTCCTTTTCGTGCTCCCGCATCGTCGACGGGCTGTCGGACGACGATGGGACGCCGCCTCCTGCTTCTACTCTCTCGCACATCCACACATCTTACAACTCTCACTCTCACTCTCACTCCCACCTTCATGCTCACACGCCTCCTCCTCCTCCCTTACCCCAAGCCACCCGTCGTCGCTGGGCCTACCTGCCGGCGGCCGTCCGTTGGGGCATCGCGCCCTCTGTCAGCCACCTCCTGCTCGTCGGCTACTCCCCGCGCGGCCTGTCCGCCAGCGCCGAGGACGACGACATCCCCGAGGACCGCCGCAACTCAGGCGAGCTGTGCCTGTGGGACGCTCACTCGGGCGACCGCTGGCGCATCACCGGCGCCGGCACTTCCCAGAACGTCTTCGAGGTCGCCTGGCACCCCTCGCAGCCCTGCTTTGCCGCCGCCACCGCCCCTGCCGGCAACTCTGTCGAGAGCAACGTGCACACGCAGATTCGCATCTTCAGAGTCGTCACCGCTGCAACTGCTGCTACTGCTGCCGCTGCTGCCGCCGCCGACCCTGGTAATACTGCTGCCCATCCCGACAGCCTCCACACCGCCTCCGAGATCCACGTGCTCGACTGCCACGCCGACGACATCAACGAGCTGGCCCTGCTGCCCAACAGCGTCGCCCACCTCTATGTCGCTGCTGGCTGCACCAACGGCCGCACCTATGTCTGGGACACCGCCCTCGGCGGCCTGCCCGTCCACGTCCTCGCTCACGGCCGCTTCCTCGAGGAGCAGTCTGGAGATAAGATCTCCGTCGAGGATACCGGCGTCAAGTTCGTCGCCTGGGGTGCCACCCCCGACCGCCTGTACACCGGCTCGTCTGACGGCATGGTCAAGGTCTGGAACGTGCGCTCCCAACCCCACGGTGCCAGCCTGCCGCCGCCTCTCGTCCGCAACCTGCTCGAGTGCAAGGCCTCTGTCTCCTTTGGCGCCTTCTCCCCGGACAAGTCGCGCTTGATCGTTGGTGATGCGAGCGGCCGGGTATTTCTGCTGGCCGTCGAGGGTGCAGTGAACGGCCGTCGCCGTGAGGGCAAAGATAGCCAAGTCGGCCAAGCCGGCGAGGACGCCGAAGACAGTCAGGACGAGGGCCTCATCAGTGACGACCAGACTGCGCCACCACCATCACCGGCAGATAGCACAAGGGGCCGCCAGCGTCTACACCCAACCAGCTGTACTCGGGCCTTCAGACGTCAGCCCCCTGAAATCATTCGTCACCCCAGCCCACCACCACCACCACCACCATCTGAGCCTAGGACTGGCCAGAAACGGTCACCTACAGAGGTGGAAGGCGACGCTGACGCTGACTCGGGCTGCGCTCGCGCCCGCGCCCTCGTCCAGTCCGGCCGTGTCGTCGTCATCCCTGACCGCACCGTCGGCGCTGTCCAGGGACCCCGCTATGCCGAGACCGGCCTGTTCTGCCGTTCTTGCCACCTGGACGGCGATCCCACCAAGCCGCTGCTGGCCGCCAACGAGCGCGACCAGCAGCAGAACCGCCCGCGCGCGAGCGATGAGCCGTTTGCCGGTCGACCGCTGCGGGATGTGTGGGAAGGAGACGAAAGCGGCGTTGTTGTTGTCAGCGACGGTGACAGCGATGCGGCTGACACTGGAGCCGAAGCCGAAGCCGAAGCTGGCAATGGCCGACAACGACGAAAACGGCGACATCGCTGGCAGCAGCATCTCCTTACGCTCGCCGCCCACCGCCGGAACCTGGCACTCGACCTCAGCCTCCTCAGCCTGACGTACGACACCCGCTGCGCTCTGTATCTAGCAGATCGCGGCAGCCTGCGTGCCATCGCAGAGGGTGGCTCCTCCGAGTATAGATTTGCGTACGAAGAGACGCCGGGCTTGTGAGACGGGAAGCGAACGATACGGATGGCGTGAGAGTCTGATCTTGTAGAGCTGCGAGACCGAGACTGTGAGACTATGAGGTCATGTTTATTAGTTATGATCACCTGTTGTTTTTTGCTACCGACGGACCTAGCACAGCGGCCACGTCATGTATCTGTTCTTGTTCTGGTGTTTTCAGGAGCTGGAGAGATGTAAAGAGAAGAGAAAGTCGAGACTATAGCCACCTGTTATTTTGCCTTCATCCACAGTATACCACAAAGGAATTGACATGATTTGATATGATGAAAGAATGAAATCGACTTCGGGAAAAGACAGTCCAAGAACTGGAAGCCACGAACGGCATCCTTCTCGTGCAGCGCTCCTTCCCCCAGATAGACAAATACGTCACATGATAATGGTGCGGGAACGGTGGACGACAAATGGAAAGCAGTTGCCGATATAATCAAGTGTCTGCCGAATATTGAATGTTGTACATTTGCTTCCAGTTAAACCTCCTTATTCCCCCCTTTTCATTTTCTTCCCCCCCTGAACCGCCTTCAACACAGCATATGCACTAATAAAGAAGTAGTAGAGAGCTGTTGCAAGTAGCTCGAATCACCCCCCCCAGAAACTCCGGTTGAAAAAACAGGTAATCAGGAAAGTCGAAAGAGCAAAACCAGACAAAGATGATAGATAGAAAGACACAATTTTTTTATTGAAAGAAAAGTAGAGACCACAGGCCATGATGTGATGGAAGAAATTGATCTTGTCCTCATCACAGGTTGCCGTTTTGATTCGGCGCCGGGAACTGGAATCCGGGAGGGAACACAGGCATACCATTAGCATCCATCGTCAGGCCATAAGGAAATGCCATGTTCGGCGCCTCCTGACCACCACCACCGTTGTGCTGGTTGCCATTGTTGCCAATGTTGTTGCTGCCGTTGCCGTTGCCTCCATGATCGTCGCCCCGGCCACCGCCCCGGCCGCCCCGTCTCGTTCCACGACCACCTCCTCCTTCATGGCCGCCTTTGGATGCCTGGGCCGCCAGCTCCTCTTCCTTCCGCGTCGACCGCGGCCCGTTGACACCGCCACGGTCCGTCTGCATGCGCCGGCTGATTGCCTTGGACGACACACCTGCACCAATCTCAATGTCCGGCTCCTCCACTACCATTCCCGGCTCAATCTGCCGGCCCCCGCTGCCGCCCCATGGCGCCGTCAGCAGCCATTTGCGGTCTGCCTCTGTCAACTTGGGGATCGGGATCACGCTGATGCCCTTAGAGTAGTCGCTGCAGTCGCGCGGCCCAAAGCCTACACCCCACCGTGTCCGCAGCCCTGAGTCGTCCGACCGCATCATCTCCATCCCGCTGCGCGCCAGCTCTGCGTCCTTGCGCGTGTACATTTTGACAAACGCGTGCCGCTTCTCCTTGTTGACGATGCAGGTCTGCACCGCCCCGAATCGGCCGAATATGGCGCGCAGCTCCTGCTCCGAGATCGTCACGCCGCCTACAAACAGCGTCCGGCTCAGCACCCGGATCGATCCCGGCGGCAGCGATGCGTCGTGCTCTATCCACTTCTCCGTCGGCGCAGGCGGCTCTCGGTGTGGGCTCACCCCGTCGTTTCCGCTACCGCCACGTCGACCGCCTGCAGGTGAACGTTGCCGGTACTCCCGGCCTCGTCCTCGCTCGCGGTGCTCCTTGTCGCCGCGGCCGGGCGACGATCGCCGCTCGTCGCGTCCTCGCGGAGAGCCCCGTCCGTCCCAATACCGCCCTGGCGACCGCGACCGCGACCGCCCACGTCCTCCTCTGCTGGGCGATTGGCGCCGGAAGCCCCCATCGTGTGATACATCGCCTGCCCGGTTGGCGCCGCTGCTCCAGTCTGGAGCTCCTGTCCCAAGGTACCCGCCGGCACCGTTGTTCTGCGGCCACCCTGGCGGCATCCCGCCAGCGCCAGCACCAGCACCGCCACCAGCAGCAGCTACCGCCGCTGCCAGCGCAGCTGGCACCAATGATGTCGGGCCAGCAACGGGGGCGGCCGGTCCACCTCCGGCGCCAGTATTCACTTGCGCCAGAATGCCAGAGATCTGGTCCAGCGACAGGCCCTGAGCCAGGAGAGCCTGGATGAAAATCAGATTCTGTTGAACGTTACCAGCAGCCGGCGGCTGCTGCTGCTGCTGCTGCTGCTGCTGCTGTAGAGCGGCTGTGTTCAGACCCGCTGGCAGCCCAGGAAAGCCAGTAGGCAGCATCTGGTTGGCGGCAGCAGGCGCGCCAAAAGGCATGGAGATCTGCGGCGTTGGGGCTGCTGCACCCGTCAGAGCTGAGGGCATCTGGAATGGCAGCGACTGTGGTGGATAGGACATGCCCGCAGGTCCTTGGTTTGCGAGATGTGGAGGGAGATTGGCGTTGCCGGGCGCAGGCCCGAAAGGACCTGACATGGTTGGTGGCGTAGCGGTCGGCGCAGCAATCGGTGCAGCATTGCCTGCTGAGGAGCTCTGCCGGGCGAGGTTGGCCAGCGTCTCCATGATGTTAGGCGGGATGGCCGGCGGTCCAGCCGCAGCTGCGGGCCGAGACGCCGCTGGAGGCGCCAGCACATTTGATGGGGGGCTCCCTGGCGGAGTTGTCGATGAATCTACAGCAATAACACTTCCGTTAAAATCGAAGCAAATGCATGAGAATAAAGAACCCGGAGGTGGGGAGGGAGAAGAGGTTAAAGAAGACTCTGCGCTAAGATGGCTACTAGGCGGGAGGCAAGGCTGAAGGTAGGACCTACTTGGTTGGGCAGCATTCAATCTGTCTTTGAAGGATTCGATCAGTTTGGTTGGGAAGGTCTGGCCCTTCTCCCAGATATCGACCAGCTTCCTGATTTTTTCCTACAGTGCGAACAAATAGAGGTGAGTAAAGCGGCAGATAGGTGGGCAGTCGAGAGAGAAAGAGAGAAAAAATGGCGATGAACAGAGCGGCTGCAGAGACAGTCCAAAATAAGAGAGTGTGCAGCTAGCAACGAAGGAGCAGTCATCAATCCCTTTTTACGTCCTTTCGCTTGGCCGTCACTCGGCAAGCTGCAGCTCCACGGGTCAAGGACAAGCAGAAGGCCGCAGTGCTACAGCCACCATCAAAAGCACGGCCGCCTTTCTCGCCATGGTTACGGAGAGGTGATGTGATTGTCCCCTTTGTTCATGTTTGGCCTTATCGCTCTGCTCTTTGCTTCTCCACATCTCTCTTTTTTCTTTCGGTTTCTTTTTTCTCAAACAATGGCATAATTGCGTACCTTTTGGTCGGCCGGTGCTGACGACAGTATATCATTCATCAGGACGGGAATCAGTTCAGTTACTCTATTCACGCCCGCAGCATATGTGCCGTCTGGTGCTGAGCTGTTGACAGCCTGACCCTGCTGCTTGGCCTGGTCTAGCCATTTGCGGGTTACAGAATCTACGACGTAGAGAACACCGAGTTTGTGTGTGCCTGGTGTCCGCTTGAAATGCGTGTAGAGCTTCTGGATCAAAACGGACTCAGACTATATAAAAAAAAAAGAGTACCTGTTAGCAGATGCAATCTCTATAACTTGTAGGGCAAAGCAACGGGCGCTGGAGCTGGTACCTGGACGTTTGCAACACACAGGCTGGTCAAGGCTGTGATGCGGGATCCTGACACGCCCGGCGGCTTAAGGCCCTGCATGGCCTGCAGCCCCGCTTCTAGTTCGGCTACAGCCGAGGACATAATGGGCGAAGATGTGTTTTTTTTCTGGTTTGTGTATGTTTGGGTCTACCCGCGTCTTGATGTTTGGGCAGATTTGCAGTTTACAGCATATATGCCGTAAGATGTGTGCGCGTCGAGCAGAGCTCCAACCTCAAGGCAGTCTATGTCCAGATGGATATGGCCTTGCGCAGTTCTGATCTTTTTTTTTGCAGCTGCTTCCTGTTTGGCTCTTTCCTATTGAATAGGCACCCACACTAGTTTTCTCCCTTCTTCCTATTCTCGATCTTTGGTTGATAAAACCTCTGGAGTCGATTACGGTGATCGTAAAGGGAGAGTTTACTGCATAGAGTGATGCAATGTTGCAACTAGGTCCTCAATGTGCGCGTGAGAAGCAGGCAAGGGCACAGACAGATATTTGTGTGTACGGGTGAGATACAGCAGCAGTGGAGTAGAGTGATCGCTCCAATACAGTATGGCTGCCGGTTGATGTTGCGATGAATAATGAGGTCGAGGAAGCGACTACACCGAATAGGCAGCACGCGAAATTATTTCGTAATGCTTTCCAAGCTTTATACTTGATCCAAGAAGTACCGAAAGCTCCTCGGGATAAAACTTTCGCGACGAAGTCGAGTTCGATGAAAAGGCGGGAGATAAAAAAGGGGAAGCAGGAAAGAAGAGAATTAGGGAGCAGAAGAGACAAGAGAAAGAAGACGCGTTAAATTGATCTGGTAGTTCTACGAGATGATGCTCGCAACGCAAATTAACCACTTTGTCGAAGACAATCTAGAGAGGTGAATACGATCCAGGTGTAGCGTAATGAAAATGAAATCGCGGACGGTGTCGGATGATGGTTGACAAAAAAGTTGTTGATGGAAGGGCGGAAAAAATCCTTGCTTCAAGCAGGATTGCATCGAGAGCAAATTCCGCAATAAATCAGTTACGTGTAAGTTGCCTAGCTCGTAAGCAGCTAGCCTGTAATTTCCCAGCCACCCAGGGTTTCTGTTGTCACGTGTATGCGTAGTCACGTTATCACACTCACGTGTGTCAGACCCTGGCTTTGTTAGCCGTTCCATAGCCGTTCCCATATGCCCGAATTCCACCAAAGCCCGGCGATGCCACCGAGAAGACGACTACTAAACTGGGGCGACGGGGAAGCCAATTTCTCATACGGCTCGGGCGGTCAATTTTCATCCTGTCACGGGGGGTGTCCATTCGCCATCGGCGCTTCGCCTGTGCTAAGATTGCTGTCTCCGATGTCGCGATGGGTTTCGCTGTTGCGAGCTGGCTGCAGGAACAGCACTCCTAAGAGCCTCCCTGGTAACCACTGACGTCAACAGCGGGCGGATGTCCATTCCTGCGACGCACAGTGAGCTGTACTATGTGGCAGCCCCGTAGCTTGAAACAGACAAATATCAGACGCACCATTTTTTTTTTTTTTGCCTTCTTCTGCCGTCAGCTTCTATGTACCACAAGAGCTTCTTTGTAGCCAAACGGCGTCTAGCATCCATTGGCGGAGCTCATACGGCGATTCCGTAGGTCCCGAAAATAAAGCACCCATTCATATCCCAAAGAATGTATGTACTCCGTAATAGCAGAGCAAACATGGGGCATTGGGGGGCTGCATACAGTTTTATGTACGGAGAATGCGACAAAATGGGTGTGGAGGTGGGTCCTATTTTCGCCCATTCGCTACAACGTACGGAGAACTCGGCCATTGGGGCATGCTGGCTACCACCTGTATCTGGCACAAGACAGCGCTCCACTCCGATACAAGCGACACATGTGCCTTCCCCGTAATCCGAGGTGCGTGCCCCCGATTTCCCTTTGCTGCGGGTTTTTTGTTGTCTATAGGCACACGTACACAAATAATAATATTTTGCTAATTTTCGAGA